>JMFS01065382.1:0-13123 GCA_000699545.1 Podiceps cristatus
GGGGTGGTGAGCAAGTGGCCGTGCAGTGCTTAGCTGCCAGCTGGGATTATACCACAACAGTCCTTTCTGGTGCCCAACATAAGGGTTTGAGATAACGACAGGTTTGATTGGAATGTGCTAGATCAAATTGCTAGCTGTTATTGCTGTTCTGCTGTTAACGGGCAGGCTCCTGTGCTTGCCATGGGGCTTGTTGCCTGACTGTATATTAGAGCCTAGCACTCGTTAGCGGATGCTTTTTGCCATCGCTGCCTGCTGTGCTGCTGTGCTGCTGATCATCTGACTCTGCAGAGCCTGCAAACAGTTTGATAACAGCACTGGCCATGCGCCTGGGCTGGCAGATGGCCGGGGCATCGCTGCTGTTTCTGTGCTGCTGTACGGGACAGGCTGGAACTCCAGTGAGAACTCGAGTTGAAGGAACTGTGGCTGCGGGTAAGGCCACGCTGGAGCAGATGTAACTCTGAAGGCATTGTGGCCCGTGGAGAAGGCCACGCTGGAGCAGGTGCAGCTCCAAGTGACCCTGGCTGTGGATAAACCTATGCCGCAGCAGGCATACGCCTGGAGAGACCATGGCTCATAGATAAGGCACCACATGGAGCAGGTACGACCCTAAGGGACTGCAGTCTGTGGGTAAGTCGAAGCTGGAGCAGGGGCAAGCGGAGGAGTTCACTGCGATGTTAAACCCCATGGTTGGGTCCAAAGGGGCCAGGAGTAGAGACTGCAATGGAGACTTTTAAATTTTAAGCCAGGATTCAAGTTCCATGTTATAGGAATTACTATAGCAGGAACCATCTGAACCAATGGAGGATGAGCCTTACAAGAAGCAGTGGAAGTGCAGCCGTGACCCGACCTGAGCTGGCTTTGATGACCACCAACTCCATGCTACACACCACCTCTCCTGTCCTGAGTGACCACCGTAACAGATGGAGCCCAAAGTCATGGACTAAATGGAGATTTTGTGGACATTTACAGACATTGAAGAAACATTTTACAAGGGTGGTCCATAGACTAAGGGAATGATAGCTGCATATTATATCAAAGGATGGGAAAAGGAGTACATGGTTAACAATGTATTGGATAGTGTGGGACCTGAGCATGATGTAAATGGTATGGAATAAGGGATGGAGAATGTGCTGGGTTTGGCTGGGATAGAGTTGATTTTATTTTAGAGTAGCCAATACGAGGCTCCATTTTGGATCTGTGCTGAAAACAGTGTTGATAACACAGAGATGTTCTCGTTACTGCTGAGCAGGGCTTACATAGTGTCAAGGCCTTTTCTGCCTCTCTCCCTGCCCCACCAGCGAGGAGGCTGGGGGGCACAAGGAGCTGGGAGGGGACACAGCTGGGACAGCTGACCCCAGCTGACCCAAGGGACATTCCACACCATATGACATCATGCTCAGCATATAGAGCTGGGGGAAGAAGAACAAAGGAGGGAATGTTTGGAGTGATGGCGTTTGTCTTGCCAAGTAACCGTTATGTCTGATGGAGCCCTGCTTTCCTGGGCATGGCTGAACACCTGCTGGCCCATGGGAAGTGGTGAATGAATTCCTTATTTTGCTTTACTTGTGTGTCCAGCTTTTGCTTTACCTATTAAACTGTCTATCTCAACACACAAATTTTCTCATTTTTACTCTTCTGATTCTCTCCTCCATCCCACTGGGGGGAGTGAGCAAGCGGCTGTGTGGTGCTCAGTTGCTGACTGGAGGTAAACCACGACCGTCCTTTTTGGTGCCCAGTGTGGTGCCAACTAGAAAGATCACAAGTCAGGTAGTTTATTAAAAAAAAGTATAAAAATTAATCTGTTGTCCTAAAGGAAAAAAACAAGAGCTCCCTTCCACTCCCCTCTGTCATGTGCAGGAGCTCCTTATAGTATAAATATCAATTTTACTCATTTGAAAAATTCTCATGTGCTTTCAGTACAATCCATGTCAGAACTTAATAATTTTTAAGGCCACAGTAATTTCTATAACCATGTAACTTAGGAAGCATTTGAAGAGGTTAGAACTAGCCAAAGGCAGGTTTCTCCCCTAACAATACCCACTCATTATAAATACTTTTCTATGTAGCATTGAAATACAAAATCTAAGATCACTGTAAATTAACTGCTATTTGATCAGTTCAGTATGTAATTACATTTCTACTATGAGCATGGAAGGAAGCAGAAGTGACTGATATTAGATGTTGGATGTACCCACAAGGTATCTAGTGTTCAGATTTGAAGATCTGATCAGGCACTTTTGGAAACATGACAGCTGTCATGAGATTATTTGGTACTGTTTCCCACACTTCAGTGGCACTGAAGTTTATCCAGGAAGCGTTGCAGTGTAATCTTTACGCTTTACAAGTACACCTAGCCTTCTCTGTACTTGCAGAAATGGAAGAAAAACTGATTAAAGTTCTGATGGTAACAGCTATTTAATCTCTCAGGAGCTGTCATGCTCAGTGATGCAAAGCTCAGAGAATCGACCTAGTGCCTCCAAACAAGCTTTACACACTGTGAACTCTGCCACAGTCCACACATTTAAAGGAATGCAGATTTTCATAAGTTTTTTTTTTTTTAATGAGTAGCTTTGGCTCCCATAAGCTAAAAAGCTGGCTTTACCTTTCATTAGAGCTAATCAGAATATAAATATTCCAATGAAAGCAGGTGTTTTTCAGTTTGACATTTGGGGGGCAGGGAGAGGAAGATTTCTCCCAACCCTTGAAAAACAGCAGATGGAAAGGAAACTCAGTAAAAAAAAGTCAGTGTAACTCACTAGGATTTATACTTTTTCATCATTCACGAAATAGACAACCTCACACTGTTACAGGCTTCTAAGGATAATGAAGAGGGTGAGTTATAAGAGGGAGAAATAGATGGCCTCACCCCTTAGAGAGACCATTTCACTGGACTAGACCCACCCTTTGGGCAAGTTGATGTGGAAAACCAGGGGGTGGAGGGAAGGTTTGTTTTTATACAGCTACATCTCAAGGAGGATTCCCATAGCATCACAGGAAGGCTTCCTCTTCTGTTCCTAGATCTCTACTAGCGGGCTGGCTGAAGCCATGGCTGTGGCTGTGCACACTAGAAGTCAGTCACGGTTCCACAGCCCTGCAGTACAGTGACACTTTCAGTGAGCCTGGACATAAGGCAGCTCCTAACAAAATCATCATGACTTCCTTCCTCACTCACAGAAGTCTGGTTTCTATCCAAGCAGTAGTTTATCACACAAATATCATTTTAAATTCTCCTGTCCAACCAAAAAAAAAACCTAGGCCACTAAGGAAACAGAAGACGAAAACTTTCAAACTCAACTTGATAATGAGCTATGAAAGTTACTACTGAAATGGCTTTTTGTGGTATGAAAAGGAGGATTAAAGCAGCTTACTTTTGTCCCCGGACATCTGTCTCCTTTCCCCCTTACTCATACCCACCCACTTCCTTCAGCTCAGTGTTTTTCAGACACTGAGAGGCTTTAAAGAATGCAACTGAAGTGGGAATCACTACTCATGATCAACCCTTCTCAAGGGAAACATTTCACAGTATCAAATCCTAAACTGTTGTTATGAATTGGGGGGGGGGGGAAAAAGCTTCCCAAGGAATATATTTCTTTTATGTTGGAGTTGGGAGTTTTATCCATAGGAGAACTACTTTAATGTATGGCAATTCCTTCAAAGCTGTAGAGTGATTAGATAGGTGTGGGTACATCAACAGCTGCTACTCTAATTAATGAAAAGCTTAATTTGAACCTAATTCCAAAATCAGAGCCTTTACTCCAAGTTTAGTCTGTGGAAGAAAAACAAATTATTAATTTTCTGATCGTCAGAAAAGTTATTCTGTTACTCTGGAACTGATCCTGCAGGACAAAGAGCAAATACAACTGCTAGTGTCATGACTTTTTAGTCAAATTCCACTTGAGCATGAATTTGGAATAGTTTCAGCGAAATGGACAATTCCTTTCCCCAGCAAATGACAGATCTATAGCTGTGGTCTCAACAAGATGTACATCAAAGACAATTTCTGAAAAAAAAAAAAAAATGAAACAAAGATTCTCACAAAGATTCCAGCTTTGCAAATTAAGATGGCTTTTGGGGACATTTAATGTACACAGCAAGTAATTTACCTATTGCAACTGTCATAGCTTTTCTCTAGAAAGTTTTTCTCTATTGTTAACTAGATAGTTAGCAATCCTTAAACCAGAGGGCTTAATTTCATTACCGAAAAAACAAACAAACAAACAAACAAACAAAACCACCACAACAAAAAACAAAAAAAAACACCTGGCAGGAACATGCACCTCAGTCAAATCAGAAATAGTTGTAACCAACAGAATGGCAAGGAGTTTGAGAGTCCCAATCACAGGGGCTGCTCTGTCCCAGGAAACACGGAAAGTCAGCTGCGGTGCAGTTCAGATGTGTCGCTCTCTGTATTTCCATATTCTATCTTCAAAATACACCTTTGCAGCCGCCCTTTAAAGGTTATTTTTGCATTTTAATGTCTCTTGCATATAATTTCACATTACCCAAAACATATCTTACATGGGTTTTAGTTTATTTCTTGCATACTGCGAGTCTTCCAACTCACTTCTAAGGAATTTAAATGGCATATGTTTTTCTTCACTTTTACTAGTGTTAAATTATTTCCTTTTTAGAAGGGCAACCAGTCATCCTGCAGTTGTATGATTAGGCTGTCTCTTCTGCATTGTACCTGTCACTAAACAGCTATGCTAATGTGATAAGAGGAGGATTATTATCATATTGCTACACTTCGTGACCACCTTCCATGATACGTTCCTTCCCAGCCAATCACACTCTTAAAGGAATGTATTTCATTAATCGAATGTGTCGTTTACAAACACAAACTGTATGATCAAGTAACAACAGAGTTCAATAATCTACGTACTCTATTGTCTGAACATCAATTCGGTCAACTTCCCAGCTAAGCAATACTAGCAAATTTGGAGGGGGGGAGGTGGTGAGGGGGGGGAGAGGGGGGCGCAAAGTATCATGTCCACAGCTGGCAAAGGCTACTTTTTTGTGCAGTCTTTAATTTTACTCCATTCAGTCCATCAGGTATGGAGTTATTGCTAGTCAACGACTTTTATTTATCTCCTTTTATCCAATCTCATGAGAAGGCAACATGTATTATCAAAGCAAATTCTCCATCACAACTGAGAGCAGACAGGGTATTAAGAAGAGTCTCCCGTTCTGCTCACTGGGCATACGGCCTCCTAAATTGATTAAATCTGTAACAAATATTTTGCTAACGTGTGATGAATCAAAGATAGTGACAGATTTTTAAAAAGTTGCATGCTGCCAGAGCAGCTAAGTGAGATTTTGTTTTGTGATTATTCCAACCATCTACATTAAAAGAAATTATAGGCAGATATACAAATAATAAAAATGTGACCCACATTTTTCATAAGTCCCATGTTTCAGAAGGTACTTAATAAGTTACAGTCCTTAATAAGTGACCTGGGAAATGAACGGCACAGTAGATGAACAGTGTATTTTACTCAACAGGAATACAAAGTCCTGTTTGGGGTTTTTTTGTTTGTTTTGTTTTGTTTTTTGTTTGTTTGTTTTTTTTAAGAAAGGCAATGTAAGTTTGTACCCTCTACTGATACCATCAGTTACAAATTACTGAATTATGACAACTTTAATGCACTGTGTGGCATAAACATAAAAAAGTGGAAAATCCTGGACTTGAATTTCTTCTTTAGAAAGAAATTACAGGACAAACTTTCTGATGACTGTGTAACTTTACCTGACCTGTTCATAAGTTTGCAAAGGAGTACGAACAGTGATATTTGGTGTTTAATTGTGCATTAATGAAATTATAATTCACACAACATTAATTTAATTAATGAATATTTGTTCAAATGAGCTTCCTGTCATCTTTCCAAATTTTAATTTAGGACATTATTCTGCATATTGCCAGAAGTAGTAAGCTTAGCGGTGTAACTGTCCTTCCCCAGCTAACCACATCACCAAAAGATCACACCCTTGGATATCGCTCTATTTTAAGACCGTAAGTGACAAAAGTCCTGTCCAGCCATGTTCTTAGCTTTCTTTCAAAAGCATTTAAGATCACATTGCTCCAGGGACTAATCTGAATGAGCACAGAAACCACGTCTTTTTTACTTCTCTTGCAAAAGCCATGTTCCCCTAGCTGCTACAAGAAGCCAGTACAACCCTAAAAGCAAGAAAAGGGAAATAAAATAGCAGGGAGAGAAAGATTTCTTTCCCAAAGACCTGCCTTCCAATTTTGAAAATATATTTTACATACCAGAAAAAAGGTAACTTAACACTTTCCTGCGTGACACTGACAACAGCTGCCTGTCCATGGTCGTGTCCCCATCACAAGCACCTTGCAATACCATCGCTTCTCTACGGCACAACAAAAGGTAAAGGGGCAAAAAAGCACCACTGCACAGGATCTATCTGGGCTGCCAATACTGCCAGGAGCATAACGACTTCCTTCATTAGCAACGAAACTAATGAAGCCTGACTTTTTACTGCTTTGTGGCCTGTCCTTTTGCCTGCTTGCCCTACTGTACCTCTATTTCTCCATAACTCTGTCATCCATTTCACACACCTTCAGTTCTTGACACCACCTTTTCCATATCACATCTCCATCTCCTAACAAATGCGATAGGAACCAGCCTGTGATTTAAATTGTTTGTGTGAGGATCAGTATGCAGACATGGTAACACTAACAGCATTATTAACTTAGGAAGATTTAAAAATATATATATATACACCAACCCCGAGTAGACATATTAATAAGAATAATTTTTTTAGTTCCATTTTTAAGTTTCTGAGTTCAGTGAGGTATAAAAATAAAAACCACCTTACAAGTATTTTAGTGGCACATAAAGGAAAACATATGCATTGAATATTCCTGTGGCTTGGGCCAAGACAACCTATTATAAAAAGCCTAAGACGTTTGAGAGCTCAGCATCCTAGTTCCTAAATATCATCTCTGGGTTAAGCATCCCACTAGCCTCCCGCTCTGCAAATATATTGTGCTGTCTACCCATTTATCAGCCTCTCATATCAGTGCTTTTTGCTATGCAGCACTCTGCAGTATGGTCCTCCTGAATGCAGTGACAGTCTTTTCACACCCAAGAGACATCTCTGCAGCATCTCTCAGATACCAAGTACGCAATGAATCAAGCTGATCAACTAAAACTGACCTCTCACCTCTTCGTTTGTCTTTTTGTCCTTAGACTGAGAGTAGTCTTGAATTCTGTTGAGCAGCTCAGATATGGGAATTGCTACCGTAACATACAATAGAAATTGCAAGAGCTTCATGTGCCAGGTTCTGATTTTGCAGAGGAAATTCCAGTGTAAGTGCAAGGATACCAGCAGCAGATCATACCTGTCTGAAAGCTTCAATACACTCTTTAAATAATCATCTTACATTTCATATTTAAAAAACAAACAAAAACCCAAATCACATATACATTGTACAGAAATATAGAGAAATATTCTGAGAAAATATCAATACACATCTCACATATAGCAACCTTGTAATGACAGAGGAGGAGAATCTAAGAGGAAGCAAAGGCAATGGAAGGAAGGATGCAACACTGATGTGGGATTCTGCAGGAACAAGATTTTGGTGCATTTCCAATTTCTGAGTAAGAGATAAGAAAGCATCTTGTGCTTTTCTAAATAAAACATCTGCCTGTTTTAATATAAATTTTGTACAGACATTAATTTTAGAGATAACATATCTTTTAATTAAAAGTGCATTTTTAAAATGGGTAGCTGATAACCCTCTAGCATTTATGAAGTTCCATAAAGTATCTTTCCAAATCTAATATTTTCTTTTTATCTCTAGACGTGGATTTAAAAAATCTAATGTCTATATATTATTATTTCCTATTGTAAAGAATCTAGTTCCAACAGATCAACTATTTATTTCTAAAATACACCTGAAAATTCTGAGTTCATGTCAACTGTATCAGGTTTATAGGGTTTGGTACCTTGCTTTTTTTGTTTAACATTTCTGTATTTCAGTCCGAGTCTTAAACTTCTTGTACTATGTGGCATAGGCAATTACAGAGGTATAGTGTAATGGTGCAGTGAACATCTTTATATGGGTATTACAAGACCAAATCTGAAGTTAAAACTGAATTACATGTATTTCTCCGAGTAATACAGTTCAAGAAAGAGAAGACATTACCCGTATCTTTGAGGGATTTTTTTTTTCCCCACTAACTAAACTTTAACTAAAACTATTCAATACTATAATATAATAGCAATATCATTGGCTACTCTTCACTAAGAACTATGTCCACCACAAAGAACAAAAGATCACCCAGCTCTGGGTGATCAATTGAAAGATCAGCCCTGCACAGAGTGGACTACTGACAGCCTTCTGAACACTGACATGCAAGGTAAGAAATTCCTTAACAGTGCCTGTTACTTCTATATAGGCAGAGGAAATAATCTGAAACTAACATACGGTTGCTGTTACTGCATTTGGTACTAAATCCACTTCATGTTCCACACACACTTCCTCTTTGATATCAGTTCTTTAGGCAATAGCTTATTTAAATATCTACTACTGACTTGAAATTGACAGGAAGCATTAAGGTTTTACCTGAGCACATATATCAGTTTTTACAAAACAATTATCACGTAGCTGCGCCATTACACTTCCCATACCACAGCTTCTTTTTACAATACCGTCTCCACCCACTAAATGCATCTTCCCGGATGTCTTCCAGCATTTCAAACGCTAGCCTCAGCAGCCACTTTCAGTAAATATAATTTCTTTTGCTTTATTTTGCCTCCTAAATAAAAAGTGTTTCACAAAATCATTATTGCATTGTGACAGAGGGGCTACAGAGGACAGAGGCAGGTTACCAGCCAGAGATGTAACAGACGCTGAGGAGAGACTGAACGAGCCTTGCACAGTGGTAGGAAGAGGAGCTCTCAGCTTTAGACACCAAAGCAAGAGGTTTAGAAGATTTCTTCTCTGTTCAGGATGAGCTAGAGATGAGGTAACTGAGTGAGACTTACTCTCCAGCAGAATTAGCAGCTCTTTTAGCTACCCAGAATCTCCCAACGAGACAACAAAAGCAGCCTCTTCCTTCCCCTACACATTGCTCCTGATGCCTTCGGGTAGGAGAGGTAAGCACTAAACATCTGCCAACCTCAGCACATGGGTGAAATAGTTTTACCTTTCCACGAGATGCTGTCTTTCCCAGGGCTGTAGGTGGGTGCCTAGCTTAATTCTGGGTGGACTGGAATGGTGGGTGGATGGACTTCAGGGAACTCACAATTAAGTACTGCATCTGACCATAAAATGGCACATGCCTTGCTTCTGGTTCAACATAGACAACAATGAATCAAAATAAACTTATCCCTCATTATCAAACTGGTTTTTAAATGGCATGATGAGACTTGCATATTGCTAACTTGCTCAAAGAACAATATTGCTCAAAGAAGGTAACTATAGAAGGTTTTGCTTAATACACACACTTAGTTTTCACCAATAAAAAAAAAAAAAGGAGATTAAAATGAATAGACTCATCCACAGGTAAAAATTATTAATAATTAGGAAATTAGCAGAAAGGAATATAAACACAAGCAGAAGACAGCTACCAGATCAAACAGAATAGTCTTCAAACAACAAAACCAAAACCTCTGTTGATATATTAAAAAAAAAATTATGATACAAAAATTACTCCAAATAGTTAAATATAAAAAAAAAAAAAAAAAAAAAAGGAGAAAAAAATAAGAAAGAAAAGGGAAAAAAACCCTCATACACAAGGCTGGTAGAGTTTCTGGTTTGACAAGGCAAGCAAACTGGCACACAGTAGAGAAACTGAGGTCACGCCTACATTTGCAATCAAGAGGTGAGCACAACTCTTCAGGCTTACAGTACACTCATCTTCACAAGTTTCATAAAATGTGAGCTTCAGCTACCTCTCAACAAAACTACTCTGAGCTGACACACCAGAATGCATTTCCAGCTTCTGAAATTCAGCCAGAACACCAGATTTCCCCAAACGTGACAAAACAGACAGGCTTTGCTGTTCTCGGAGGACAGAGCTGACCTTTGCCAACCGAGCCACTGAGGACTAACTGAAGTGCGCAGAGAAGACCCGCTTTTCCCATTCTCCTACTTACAGGAAGAGTGTCGGTGCACATAATTAGTAGCAATATGAGTAAAAAGCCTTAATTTTTTTGTAAGGTCAGACCCAGTACCCAGCTATTCCTTAACTGAATGATAGAATAAGCTCTCACACAGGTGACCAGTTCATGGAACATCATTTGAGTTGCAAAGAAAACAAGGCTAGTTCTGTTACTCAAAACTTAGTGTGCCTTTCTTTTTTGTTTATCAGGCAAACTACGTTATTATTGTTAGTTGTACATAGTCACACATAACACAAATGTTCATACTACTGAGGTAACACATGATTTGTCACATAACTGTTGTTGAAGTACGGGACAGCGACCAATTTGACATTAAATGTGACAGCGCATCTTACCTCAGTTAAAGACTATCCACAAATAGTCAGCAGCCCATAAAGAATACATAATCACTCATACATGCCGGTTTTTATTTGGGGGATGGGTATCCACTCTCTGAAAGCTCCCACTGAAACGGACTCAGCTATCTTAGAGGAGAATACCAGCACACAACTGAAACTGGAGAGGTATCTTGGGATTAAATGCTGCATTGCAAATCACATGTCAGCTTTTTTCTTTTTTAACACTATCATACAAACTGAAGCTGATATTTTCTTTGCTATGATAAACATCACAGAAGCATATCCATGCCCATTACTTAACAACAGAACCTATAAACTCCCGCTGATTTCTTTATCCATTTCTAAAGTGTAATTTACAATCCTACACTGCAGATAAGGGTACGCTGCTCACAGGATTAAAGTCAAGGTCACATACTGCGCATACGCTGCTGCCTGTGAAACAGGGATCCATTTCATGGACTCCATATATATTTTTAGAACAGGCTGCTCCAGCCATCAGCCCTTGAATTACAAAAGAGACGATAAACCTTGGCTTAAAAGGTAAAATTTAAGGCTTCTGTGCCAAAACAGACAGATCCCTGCTGATTGAAGGAAGTAAAGTAGTTCCTTTCATCCCTTCACAAAACCTGAAAGGGAAATCCCCAACACACTCAGCACGAGCCTAACTTTCCTTCTGATGGAGCCAAGAGTGAAACTCCCACAGACTTTGATAGCACCACAGGTAGACCTCCTGGTTTTACAGTATGTCTGGTAGCTGGTGTTCCTTACACACATCTGTTGTACCTTTTTCTCAACAGGTGCTTGTGCAACCATTCATACTAGAGCTACAACAGAAGTGCTAGCACCACGCAAGCAAAGGTTTATAACACAGAAAAGGGTTCTGCCTTCCCCAGCGAGCATCATTTGCACAAGATGTCCTTAGTGGATGCCACCAAATATCAGCAATCAGGAAGAAGTGCATATACTGGCATGCAATCATTATTATTATCAAATGCTGCTTGTAATAAGATGTTGCTTCCAAAATTGAGCACTAGGCTTAATTCATGGATATCTAGACAAGGATTCAAAAAAATTCTGTTCACATAAAAAGTGAGCAGCAAAATCTGCATTTTTATCCGCCTTTAATGATGGAAAGATTTTTGAGGCATGCCCCAAATAAATATGCAGAGCAAGACATTACTGTTAAATACCAAAAAAAGAGTAGAACTCATTCTCTTTTGCCTCATGGAACTAGTCAAGATTGCTCTTTACTAGAAGGGATTAAATTGTAGCACCTTTGGGCAATAGGGTGGCACCCAGCCACCATCAGCCCCATGAACAGCTACAGATTCCTTTGAGAATCAGTGTTTGCACAGTCAGGATTTATCTGTAAAGCTGATCCACGGCCACCACAGACATAAAACTTCCACCTCATCTCCCAACCTGAATGTTATGGCAGGTCGCTGAAAATGCTTAAGTAGCTAAATGCTTGAAAGCCCCGCTAATTTCTTGTGTGTTACTTGGAGAAAGTCCCTCTAGTTAGAAGGGCAGAAGGAATTCGCAACCTAGGTCACCTTACCAGAGGCTACTATGTGATTTCAATTAGCTAATATTATAACAGCTTCTATTTTATACCCTGTATATGCTTTTGTTTATCTTTTTTCTGGAAATTTAAATTATCTGTCATCCACATCTTATTTTACCAGGTTGCATGAATGAAGTGTAATTCAGCAGCCTACATTAGCCAAAACACCTTCAAATGGAGGTAAACTCCTAATACTCTGCCTTTGCAGAGACGTCTAGTTGGGAACCCAAACTGATCCACCACACGTCATAGATCAGCAATGCACACTATTTCAAAACTGAGGAGCCTCATGACAAAGAAGCCGGATTCTCAGGAGTTCTGAAAAGTCATCTGCCTAAATGTTTCATTTATGAAACACCAACTTTTCAGAATCTTGGCCTGAATTTAGGACAAGTAGTTTGTTATCAAATTTCCACTGATGCAACCAATATGAGTAATACCAGACCATGAAATTAAATTACTGAATCTTAAAGAAAAGTTCCTCAAACTGCTGTTTGCATTGTTTTCTCCACGTCCCTCTAGAAGCAAAGTGTAACCCCATTCTTTACTACAAACACCCATGTGTGAGAAAGGCTGCTCTTGCATCCCATCACCAAAATTCAAAGAAATAACAAAAAGGAACAGTAACACAAAAGTCTTAGAGAGAGTTGCCTAAGTAACAGGTTCGGGACATCCAAACGTTATTTACTCCGCTCTCTACTCTGTTTTTCCCCAAAGTATTTTGAAGTGCTAATGGACATCGATGCCTCTTTAAGTAAACTCAGTTATTTTAGTATATCTGTCACGATTAGGTTTGAAGCAATACATGCAAGCAACGTTTAATGTTGGGGGAAAGGGGAAATCTATACAACCTGCGAAAGTACTTCACAAAGAGCTGTCTAGACCTTTAGCTAGACAAGAGCTGTTTTACCATTTTAATTTGCTCCCCCCCACTCTCCCAGTATCTCGCTCTGAATCTTGTTGCTGTGCCTGAATCCCGCTGCTGAGCCCCCGGCCGTCCCGGCGCACTTGTGCCGCAGGCGGGGAGAGAGGCGGCCTCCGGGCCCCCGCCCTGCGCCGAGGGGAC
>JMFS01065383.1:0-28084 GCA_000699545.1 Podiceps cristatus
GGGGGGGGCGGGGGGAAGAAACATAAAGACCCCATCCCAATATCTTATGAACTGTTCAGCACCAGCCTGAAAAACACACAGATGAGCCAATATGTGCTAAATACATAGTTAAATACATTGGTTACATCCATGTTGCACTTGGCTAATTACAGTTTTACCTGCTCATATGGTTACTTTCCTTCTTCCAGGGAATATTTTTTTGCTCAGTCAGTCAGAGCATCCCTTGATACATGGACTTTCTGCCACACAGATCTGCAAGAAATGCATAATCCTTGAAATCAGTAGGTGTGCAATGCTAAAATGGCTGATTAAAAGCCAGAGATATAAGAGAGTCCTGAACTGGGAAATACTGACACTGACTTGGAGAGACACATGTTGCTACAGAGTACTCAGTGTTCCAGGGCTCAACTCTGGCAGAGGCTTGGTGATCCCAATGTCATGATTTAAGTCTACTGCACATTACCAAGGAGGTGTTCTGTTTCTCAGATATGGCCCTCAGGCAGATGAGCAAGAAGAAAAAAAAAAAAAAAAATTTATTTAGAGACATCTGTTTTGAGATATTAACTAGTAAATAATGCATAAGTTGGGATGATGTTTTGGCACAACAGCACTGCATAGCTGAGTAAAACTACTAAGAAAGAGAACCCTGAAGTGAAAATGAATTTTACGCTTAGTCCATTTCTTGCCAGCTAAAGCTAAATAAGTTTGGGACACTATAAGCAGAGTGGAAATGGTTTTTGTTTGTTGTTTCTCCTAATCAGGCATTTCCCTAAAGCTTTGCATAGTTACTCCCACAAATCAGTGTGAGGGTCCTGTCCTATCTGATAAGGAGGAAGGCATATCATGGTATGGCTAATAAGAAGCAATGCTCTGGTCATCCACTCTTTCCTCCCTTGAGCAATGTAGCTCAGTGATTTCTAAGTGGTTTCAGATGCCAGCAGAAATCCCAGGAAAACCTTCTCCAATTTTGGATTACATTGAAATACTGTGCTACAGCTTGTGACAGTTTAAGTTCCGGGAGTCGGTGTCTTCTCCCTAGTAACAAGTGATAGAATGAGAGGAAACGGCTTCAAGCTGCGCCAGGGGAGGTTTAGGTTAGATATTAGGGAAAACTTCTTCACCGGAAGGGTGGTCAGTCATTGGAACAGGCTGCCCAGGGAAGTGGTTGAGTCTCCATCCCTGAAGGTATTTAAAGAACGGAGAGATGCGGTGCTTGAGGACATGGTATAGATGGACTTGGCAGTGATGGGTTAACGGCCCGAGGATCTTAAGGGTCTTTTCCAACCTTGACAATTCTATGATTCTATGATTGATTCTAAGTTCACCAGTGAAAACCTGTTTGCCCATGGCTTGCATGGGCAGAGACTCTTTTGGATCAAACACTGGCTGGATGGCCAGGTCCAGAGAGTGGTGGTGAATGGAATCAAATCCAGTTGGTGGCTGGTCGTGAGTGGATTTTCCCAAGGCTCAGTGGTGGGGTCACTGCTGTTTAATATCTTTATCAATGCTCTGGACGAGGGGATCAAATGCACCCTCAGTTTGCAGATGACACCAAGTTGGGTGGGAGTGTTCATCTGCTTGAGGGTAGGAAGGCTCTGCAGAGGGACCTGGACAGGCTGGATCGATGGGCTGAGGCCAATTGTATGAGCTTCAACAAGGACAAGTGCTGAGTCCTGCACTTGGGTCACAAAAACCCCCAGCAACGCTACAGGCTTGGGGAGGAGTGGCTGGAAAGCTGCCAGGCAGAAAAGGACCTGGGGGTGTTGGTCAACAGCCAGCTGAACATGATCCAGCAGTGTGCCCAAGTGGCCAAGAAGGCCAACAGCACCCTGGCCTGCATCAGGAATAGTGTGGCCACCAGGAGAAGGAAATGATTGTCCCCCTGTACTCGGCACTAGTGAGGCCGGACTTCAAGTGCTGTGTTCAGTTTTTGGCACCACAGTATAGGAAAGACATTGAGATGCTGGAGAGGGTCCAGAGAAGGGCAACGAAGCTGGGGAAGGGTCTGGAGAACACGTTCTATAAAGAACGGCTGAAGGACTTGGGGTTGTTCAGTCTGGAGAAAAGGAGGCTGAAGGGAGACCTTATCGCTCTCTGCAACTACCTGAAAGGAGGTTGTAGACAGGTGGGTGTGGGTCCCTTCTCCCAAGTAAGAGGCGAGAGGACAAGAGGAAATGGCCTCAAGTTACACCAGGGGAGGTTTAGATTGGATATTAGGAAAGTGCTGTCAGGCACTGGCACAGGCTGCCCAGGGAGGTGTTTGAGTCCCCATCCCTGGGGGTATTAAAAAGACGGGTAGATGAGGTGCTTAGGGACATGGTTTAGTAGTGGTCAGGCACAGATGGACTCAATGATCTTAAAGGTCCTTTCCAACCAAGGGATTCAACGATTCCTCTAGTAAAGATGCAAGTCAACATTTCTTTTGTTACATTTGTTTTTTTGCAGGAATAAACTCTTACTATCTTTGCCAGAATTGAGTTTTCATCTCCATCTGTGTTGGAGTCACCAGTGGGCCCAAATGGACATAGAGTTTAATTACGAAGCAGTTTTTCTAGTCAGGATAACTCAAAACTCTACCGTGTTTTCTAATGAATTTGGAACTGGATCAAAATCTGTGGGAATTGTGTTATAGGCTTGGCCAGAAGCTTCATTTGGTTGCTTTTGTGCATTTGAAGACCAGTTTGTGAAGTTGCTCAAGTGAGTGCTTCCTAATATCCAGGTTTCATCAGAAAGGTTACATCTGTCTCTGGAGAACACACCGTGAATGTTGACATCCCATCATGCAGCCAGGGATTGCCTTGGTGCATGGCATAGTGCTTTCTTCAGGTAGAAACCCACCTACGGGTTCCTTTACTCCTCACTGCCGTCGGGTCTTTACAATTAAAGCACAGCTTGTTTATCATCTATATTGCAGTGGCACCTACAGACCCACTCAGAGTCAATACTGACCTACCCATGACCATGTTTCTTATTATCAGTTTCTTTCTCTGCTCTTGTGGATGTTACAGCAATTCAGATGGTAACATACGAGTGGATGAGCTTTTCTTCCTGGTAGAATGAGAACTCAACCAGAGAGCCAAGGGAGGTCAGCAAAGATCAGCAACTGAGTGCGCATTTCTAAAAACAAATGAAAAAAGCTTACTTCTCCAGTAAACAGATCAAAGGCACGGACAGGACAGAACATGATTCAAGCACCATGATCCACAGGCCACTCATGATAAATGAAGTTGTGATGTGTGGTCTGTAGGTGTTTCACTGGACCCATAAAAACCTCAGCAAGTTCATCAACTGAACCTTTTATGTCAAAAATTCATATTGATCTGGCAGAAATTTTGAGCATTGATGGTGCTGGTCCAAAAAGATGGAAAATTGTCTTTGCAGTCATTACTGAGTGCTGATTGCCACTTCAGAAACATTTTCTAAATCTTGTCTGAACAGATTTCATTTGGATATCCATAAACTAACATAGCTTGTAAAAAGAGAAAAAAAGCTATTTAAATCCCAGGTATTTCTAAAATAGGCATCCCCTTCCTGCCCTGGAATAGAGTATTCAGTGAAACTGGCCTTTTCAGCCAGATTTAGAGTCACAGTGAAAACAGAATGTCCCAAATTCTAACTCCAGTGCAGCCCATGTAGTCATACTGAATGGTATTTCTCTGTGATGATTGTTCTTTCTTTGCAAACAGTCGCCTTAATCAATATTTATAAAATTTGATAGGCCTTAAAACATGCAAAAAGGGATTAAATGAATTTAGTGGAGATCTGAGGAGTATTTCGCATTTTGTACAAATTTAATATGTCCCTCTGTGTTCAGTGTCTCTCTGCCATTACCAATTCATGAAGTGTCTACCGGAATTAGTAAATCTCTTTCATTTACTTACTTAGAAGAAAATGTTTAATAGATGCCACATGAATTTTGCAAATTGCTCTCGTTCTGATGCTGATTAATAGGAAATCATGTAAAATGTATAAATAATTTCCAGTCTTAAATTAGTGTTCTCTCCTACTTAAATATGGGGGAAAGATAGAGGCTCAGGATATTTTCTTATACCTGTTTTAGTCATATTCATTTCTTAATCGAGCTTCATATTAAAAGTGAAATAGAAGCATATTAAAGGATGGAGATGAGAGTGACGTTGTTATCTCTAAAGGATAAAACGGTGCCAGTCTGTAAAAGCATTTGGCCAGTCTCAAGTTGCCTTGATTAAAGCAAAGCCTAACAAATGCTTCCCCTACACAGTCTTAGGCTAAATGGTTAAAATCAGAGGAGCTGGGAAACAACCTAATAAACTTAGTGTTAAGTGGAGTAACCCCTAACTCTGAGTGAAGGCTGACCAGCTAGTCATGTTCTATCGCGACTTACAATTTAAATTAAGATATTTAAACATTGTTCCTTTAAAATTTTATTTGTCTTTAAAATGAACTAAAATATTTTAAGAGTCTTTTATAGGAGCAGCTGCTTTTTGAGCTGGTGGTGCTTGAGGGCACTTATTTGAGCTATTTATTGAAATCATATTGATGCTGGGGGCAACGTTTACTGAAGCCTAGATGAGAGGTAAGAAATCTCACCAGCAAGTATCTGATTCAAACCCAGCCTGGACCTCTACAGACCCAGTATTTTTACCACATATCAAGTCTCTAACTGAAACAAAACTGGGAACCCCAGGAGAAAAGTACTTATGGCATAAAAGCTGAGACTGTAATTGGCACCAAATCATACTCCTGCTGGTAGTCTCAGCAAATAGGTGAAATCCTAATTCTAACTGTGAAAATTGTACTGAATTTTTGTCACCTTTGTCCAGAACAGGATCAACCACTTTGGTAGGGCATAAATGGGAGGTTTGTTTGCTACTATGCAAGGGGAATTAATGTGAGACTTTTTTCTCTGTGATTTCCAATCAGAATTTTATTCCAAGAAGAGAGAAAGGGAAAATTATTTGGGATCAACCGTAAGACCTGTTAGACCCTGCTTTCCTTGAGGTATCTGGTAATTCTTACCTCTGAATAAACATGCAAATAAGGTCTGGTGATTTCCTTTCTGGTGAGCTCTCAGGTGCTATCACACATGGTCAGTCAGTTTATTGCTAAGGAGAGGATGGGGAAAAAATAGGGGAAAAAAGATCTTTGCAGTTGCTGCAATACATATCAACACAGAAGGATTGCAGTCAATAGCAGGACAACACACATATGGCTGCAGTCTGTAGAAGTCATCCTCTAAGTAGAAAAAAAATCTTAACTAGTTATTACGGATTGGTAGTTCCAGGTGGTGATTCATCCCCATCTAAGGTAGATGTCTAACGTCTATTCTAAGTGAGATGAATCATGCAGTAGACACGTTATGTCTCTCCAGTGCTACAAAGGGACAAAAATAAGTAGATAGTTTAAACATCTAACTCAAACCGCTGAGGTTACTTGAAAAGATTCTGCATCCTAACATGTATTTAGGAGCTGAGGAGGAACAGTTTCTTGGACTGACTGAATGAGGATGTTTGATAGAACTGTAGGTTTGCCTTGTCTTTCTCATTACCATCACTCCTCAACTTTGCTAACAGGCAGAGGGCACACACTATTTCAGGTTTTCAATTTGAAGGTAAAAGATATGTAAGGAAACAAGAGGCACCTTATTACATTAAACCTCACTGTTATTCAGCAGCCAATGCTAAATTACTCACAAAATGTGTGCAAATCTTCCACAAGCATATGCAATTTCAGAAAATAGGTTTCTCCAGTTGAAGAGCTGAGCTACAAATTTCCAATGAAATTTTCCAATGCCAGCGAGACTTCCACTCTGTTCAGGCAATGACAACAACTGCACGGCCACCTTTTCTCTTCTATACCCTAACAGCTTTTTTATAGGATGACTTCCATATATTTTGGAAGATATTTTTCCATATATGTACTTCCCCATATTTAAGTCTTAAAAAAGACTTCATCTTTTAATTTAATTCCAGAAGACTTGGACATCAGGAAAGCTTGTTCCCCACTCTAAGGACTATTTGTAAAATCTGAGGTTTGAGATTTAATCTATTTTTCTATCATTTCCAGTTACTTACATATATCTTTGTATTCAAATTTAATTCAAAATTTTAAAAAAATGAGCCTTTTTGCTGCAGACTTTCTTGTCAGCTAATGAAACAAGCCATTGGAAAGCTATTTTGCTGTCGGTCATAAAATTCCTTTTTATTTATTTTCCTTCTTCATTACTTGCTACAAAGTAAAGGATTATCCCAAGCCAGCAATTAATTCAAGAGTGTTAGTCCCTCTTCTGTTCTTCTATTATTCACAGGCACTCCCTCATTAGTGATTTATGTTCACAAAGTACCTGAGCTTGCACTGGTTTTGATAGTCACTACCGTAGATGAAGAGATCGGTCTGTGTCATCACGTTATCAGTCACCCGAATAGATGACAGCCCAACTCCTCAGTTGGCTGTCTGAGTGTGAAAATAATTAGTGCAAATAAAGTTAAATGGGGTGAATTTCAGGTTTTGTTCTTTCTTTTAAATTTAGGAGCAATATATTTTCATTTAACTATGTAAAATATATTATAGTGGACACTTTCCATTAATGGTTATATTATAGATATTTTTTGCTATTTTTGTTCTTGATATTTTAAGACTAGACACACTGTTCCAGTGACATCAAAGACGTTCCTCAGATGACAGGATTTCCTGATTTAGCTCTAAAATCTCCCTGCTTTTAGCAGTCAGGATCATTGAATTTTTACATGCATGAATGGACTTTTTTGCACTGCTGTGGCTCTAATTGCACTGGTTATATTTGCTACTGAATGGCTTCATCTTAGAAACCTATGGACTTTGGTGGCTAAGATCTTACTGGTCATAAGGTGCTAACCCGACCTTTTAGTCCTCTTCTATACTCCAAGATCCTAGTTTACATGCATTATGCTTGATCTCACAAGGTCCAAAATTTGGAATTTGAAGACAAAACAGTAAAGAGAAATGAAGCATGAGCTTCAGATGATACAACAAGCTACTAAGGAGCTGTTGAAACCCTTATTTCTGTGTACCTTTATGGTTTATCTTGCCTAGCCTTAGAATCTCTTTTTGTTTTCTTTCCAGTCAGTGAAGATATGCTTGAGTAATTCCCATGGGGAACTGAGGCTATCCAAGATATGAATCACTCTGAAACTCAGATTATTCTCCTTTTAGTTTAGATGGAGCATAGATCACTATCCCTGCCTCCTAGGTGATTTGGTTAGGTACTGAAAGTTAAATGGGATTAATCTATGTCTGAATAATATTCTGTGTGCTATTTTCCAAGCACAGGTTGTTGGATAGACACCCACATTACATAAGTAATCTGAGTATGTGATGTCTGACTGTTAGGTCTATTTTGATTTCAAAAACATTTTGATGAATTTTGACACCCGAAGAACCAGTGTCTAACCCATTGTGTAACTTGGTTGTACAATGCCAGTGAACTAGATCAGTTCTGACTTGTGCTTGGCCTAAAATGTCAGGTCCATGGATCACACAATTTCTACTTGTCCAAATGTCTTGTGTCTAACAATTAAGAAAAATAATTCCTACAAAAATCTGCATTTCTAGATTATGATCTTAACTTCATGCCACCTTGCCAACTGTTGTGGTCAATTATCAATTTATGCTAACTTATAAAAAGTAACACCACCACCCCCAAAAAGAAAAATGTCAGCAGCCACTGAGATTCCAATGACTCCAGGTTCATTTGGAAGCCCATCATCAGTTCTAGACCTTGCAGATGTTGGAGTAGACATAATACAGCAACCTTTTCTCCAAGCTCTTCAAAGAAAGAGAGAAGCTCAAAGTTTTCTTTTAGCTTTTTTGTCTTGTCAGTCTTCATAGTGAAATTGTAATTTTGTGATGTTTTAAATACCACTCTCAGATCCTGTGATGCTTCTACGTTTTCCAGACCTCTGTCTCCTGGCATTCTGTTTCTAAAAATCATCCAAGTAGATTAAAAGAGTCACCTCTAGATCAACATCTCTATCATTTAGTAATATTTTTAGCTCTTTTTACTCTTTTTTTTTGGTCCTTATCCATTAGCATGTAAGCGCTAATACTTTACTTCTCACCTTGTTCTGAAAGCAAAAGAAAAAGGATATGTATTTTGTATATCAACGTTCGAAACACAAGTCATTTTTTCTAAGCTGAGAAAACACTTCCTTTCTTTCTTTTCTCTCTTTAGATTAAAGCCTGTTGAATCTATTAGTCTTTACAGTTTTGCGTAAAAGAGTTCGGTATAGCTGCTGCCTAAATAGGAACCATTTAATCATAGTCTCTATTTGGAGACTAAGTGAAACTTGCTATTCTTTAATTTATTTGCAGACTTTTTGCTCTTGTTAAGTGTTTTTGGTTCAGTGTTCAGGCACTAAATCATTAACAAGCATGCTCAGTAAGGCCTGGGGGAACAAATAACCTGTTGAGGTGAATGGAATGGTATTTTTTAATACTTTTCAGTTGTGTGGAGGAGGGGGACTCAGCTGGGGGATTTAGGAGGTTTACTTACCCCCAAAAGTGTCACTGTCTGAGCGTATGGTCTTAAATTATTTGAGCGAATATTTCCTAATTTTCAAGGCATCTAAAAAGGGCTTTGTTTTTCAGGGATTCAAAAGCTGCTGCTCTTACTTTAGTTAAAAAGAAAATAATCCTGAAAGAAATGTGACTTTCAGTAGAAGAGACCAATGGTGTAATTCGCATGTCTTTGAGTGCACTTATAGCATATAAAGGCTGTGCAGTATGAATGGTAAACCTTTCATAAAGCCTTAAACCCTAAGAGATATGGTGCATTTTGCTTACAAACATATCCAATGTTGAAAATATTTCTACCACTTAAAATTCAGTCTGGAATTCAGCCAAACTTTTTCAGTTTTGACAACTGATGTGAAGCTGTTTCTCCCTGTTATTTTTTCTTAGAAGTAATTAAGTTTATAAAAGGAAGGAGGTTTCCCATGAATTTCTTATCCAGTAGTACCAGAAAGATAATTCTGTTGTGATTTCCATGCCCAAGGGATTTAACTACAATAAACAACATCTTACTATGAGAAGGTATCCGCACTAAACTTAAAATGTGTTGCAGATTCATCGTGAGGATTTAAAAATAAGCCAAACTGTTTCCCTCCTTGTCTTCCTGGTGTGTGCAGCCTGCTCTGCTTTTTTTCCTAGACAGCAATGATTCCATTACATTATGGTTTTTACAGCTCTGAACCATAGTAAATCATAATCTCTGCAGCAGCAAAAATAGGTTGCATTTCTATATGAAGTGTGAAATACACTTGAGGTACAGAAACTCATTAGAGAGACATTTAGATTTAGATTTTGGATTTTAGATTTAGATTTGATTTAGATTTAGATTTAGATTTAGATTTAGATTTAGATTTAGATAAGGAAACCCCACCTGGTAGGTAGATAAATGGGGCGGTGAGGTACTTAGACTTGTAAGAATGTCTTTGTTCTGTTATTTGTATTCTGGACCCTAAAATAGTTTAAGGATTGTTTGAATGAACTGTTAGACTCATCTGACTGAAAATAGAGGAATAGAAACAATAGGAGACGTCTCAAAGTTTCAGGAAATAGCATTAATAGAGGCCTCTGGGGTGCTAGACTAGTGTATTTACTGTACAGCCATAAGCCCACTCATTAAAAGACCATTAAGCAAATTAGAAAGTGGGTAACCACTCCTCACAGCCTGTTGTTTATTTGCAGGTCAATGTAGGCTAATAGAGCTTTTTGTTCTTCACAAACACTTCTCATGACATTAACAGATTCCAGTAAAAATGTAGTTCATTTATTACCATTTCAGCCTCAGTGGAAGAGATAAATAGGACATTAAACATGTACAGAAGTTTAAATTGGCAAAATCCCATCTGTTCTCATCCTTCCTCTAGAAATGCAGGAGCCTACAATCCATCAGTCTTGTGGCACCAGCCAAGCAATTAAGGCTGCTGACACAGTCCTTTCAGATAGACGTGTTTGTGCTGAATGCAAAGTGAATTTTTGTATGCAGTGAATGCTGTATGGAAGGGGGGCAAAATGACACAGGCTTTTTTCAGCCCTTTTCTACCTCAACAGAACATTGAAACAGCAGTTCTGAAGCTGGGATGATAGTTTGGCTTGCCCCAAAACCCAGAATTACCCAGTCT
This sequence comes from Podiceps cristatus, assembly GCA_000699545.1. Taxonomy (NCBI): domain Eukaryota; kingdom Metazoa; phylum Chordata; class Aves; order Podicipediformes; family Podicipedidae; genus Podiceps; species Podiceps cristatus. The sequence goes on from JMFS01065383.1 coordinate 10,143, forward strand.
TAAAGCTGATTCCAACTCTATTGTAATAATAATTACTTTTCTATGAAGACATGTTTGTGGGGTAATGTAGTTAATATTCCTGCCATTACAAACCACACACCAAAATTGTCATATCGCTGAAAACCACATTGCAGCTATCATACATGAAGGAGGATTCAGGGCCGAAACAGCTATATGAACTTTTTTAAAATGGGCTACGATAGTGATTTACTGTAAACCCAGAGGTCCTCTGTGGGATTAGGCAAGATTTGAGCATGAAGCTGAAGCTAAACAAAATCAACCAAGTCCACAGTAGTAGATTCTTGTTGGCTTAGTTTTTCTGACAGTTGGGATCTGGGATTAACAATCAACACCTTGCCAGCACGTGAGACAGCCTCAGGAGCTCACCTTGAATAGCTGAAGTGCTAATGTATTTAATTCCAGTAGTAGTGTCATGTAGAATTACAATTGCTCAATTTGGGAACCTCTATTTATCTTTCTGTAAAAATTTTGCAATACTCAATTAAATTATCTTTTCATAAGAAAAGGATTATGGAATACTACTCCTAGTGCATCTTCTGTTAAGAAATAAATGATACCCAGATGATCTGATTTACATAGACTTGATTTGATTTAGACATTTTAGTTTCTCCAGTCTTTTAAGGAAGGACTTGAAATCTAGAGGGCCACCTCTGTCAGAGATTTGCCTGTCGTTATCAGATGATGAATTGTCAAACATAGTCAAATTATAAGTCTTTAGACAGAAAGGTACAGAATTAGAAGTTGTACTCCAGCAGAGGGAGATGAAGGAATGGGAGTTCAGAACTAGGTATTAGGACAAAAGAAGAGGAGATAGCTTGGAGGCAGGGAAAGATTTAAAGGCAGAAGAAGACTGACAAAGGAAAAGATTCTGGGAGAGTAAAATGGGCTTGATGTAGCTTACAGTACAATGGGCTTATAGTAGCATGGCTACTTCACGTACCAGTGAAGATAGAAACTCTTCCACTGGGTCCAGGGAAAGATGATTTTGCTGGGGAGTGAAGTACCTAAAGATTGCTGATAGCTCCTGCAATGTTTGGAATATCTTCCATACCAAAGAGGCTTTGACTGCTTGGGTTGCTTGATTGCAGCACATGTTTAACACTCATGGGTAACCTGTGCAATAGTTTCCATGGTCAAGTCCACTGCTCAATCATGAGCCCATGTATAAGTTACATCTCTTCCTTGACAGCCTGGGGTGTCATGGGCCCATCGAGCTATAAATAATTTACCCTCGTGAATCCAGATCCACCTGTACCACTTCAATCCTAGCAGCCTGATCCACCTGATGGTTGTTTTGATGCTCCTCAGTGGCTTGACTCCTGGGTACATGGGCATCTACATGATGCACTTTTACAATCAATTTCTCTAGTGGGGCAGCAATATCTTGCCACAATTTGTCAGCCCAGATGGATTTGCCTCTGTGCTGCCAGTTATTCTTCCATTGCTGCAGCCACCCCACAGGGCATTTGCCACCATCCATGAGTTAGTATAGAGATAGAGCACTGGCCATGTTTCTCATTCGGCAATTTCTAAAGCCAGCTGGATCGGTTTCACCTCTGCAAACTGATTCGATTCACTTTGTCCTTTGGCAGTTTCTGTAACTTGTCGTACACATCTCCATAAGCAGCCTTCTGCCTCCGATGTTTTTCCACAATGTGACAGGAACCATCAGTGAACGGGGCATATTCCTTCTCATTTTCCAGCGGTTTATTATACAATGGGGCCTCTTCAGCACCTGTCACCTCCTCCTCTGTCAGCATTCAAAAATCTTTGTCTTCTGGCCAGTCCATGATCACTTCCAGGACTCCTGGGCGACTGGGGTTTCCTATTTGAGCCCGCTGTGTGATCAGTGCGATCCACTTACTCCATGTGGACTCAGTTCCATGATGTGTAGAGGGGACCCTCCCTTTGAACATCCAGCATCCAGCCCAGCACCGGCAGTTGGGGTGCCAGGAGGAGCTGTGCTTCAGTACCAACCAACTTCAAAGCAGCTCAAAACCTTCATATGCTGCCAATATCTCTCTTTCAGTTGGAGTATAGTGGCCTCAGATCCCCTATATCCCTGGCTTCAAAACCCCAGGGGCCGACCTCAAGTGTCCCCTGCTGCTTTCTGCCAGAGGCTCCAGGTAAGGCCATTCTCCCCAGCTGTGGTGTAGAGCACATTTTTTACATCTTGCCCTGCCCAGACTGGCCCTAGGGACACTGCATGTACTGTCTCCTGTTTAATTTGTTCAAAAGTTTGTCATTGCTCAGGGGTCCATTTGGAATCATTCTTCTTTTGGCTCACTTGAGAGAGAGGGCTTCCAATGAAACTGCAATTTGGGATATGCATTCTCCAGAAACCCCCAATGCCTAAGAAAGCTTGGGTTTCCTTTTTGTTAGTTGGTGGGGACATAGCTGTTATTTTGTTGATCACATCCATTGGGATCTAATGATGTCCACCATTTTATTCATAGGAACTGGATCTGCTGTGCAGATCCCTTGACCTTACTTTGCTTTATGGCAAAGCCAGCTTTCAGAAGAATCTGCATTATTTTCTCTCCTTTCTCCAAAACTTCTGCTGCTGTGTTACCCCACACGATGATGTCATGAATGTATTGCAGGTGTTCTGGAGCTTCAACCGTTTCCAGTGTGGTCTGGATCAGTCCATGGGAGATGGTGGGGCTGTTTCCACCCCTGGGGCAGCCAGTTCCAGGGGGTGTACTAGACGCCCCTCCAAGTGAAGGCAAACTGTGGCCTGCACTCTGCTGCCAAAGGGATTGAGAAAAATGCATTGGCAATATCAATGGCATCATACTGTTTGGCTGCCTTTGACTCCAGTTCATATTGAAGTTCTAGCAGGTCTGTCACAGCAGCACTCAGTGGCAATGTGATTTCATTCAGGCCATGATAGTCCACTGTTAGAGGACTCCATTAGACTTTCGCATTGGTCATATGGGACTATGAAAGGGTGGGTGAGTCTTGCTGATCACTCCTTGGCTTTCCAGTCAATGAATCAGCTTATAGATGGGAATCGGTGCAATATTGCCACTGGTGCACTGTTATGGTAGTGATTGGCACGTTGTTCTTCAGCCCTCAGCAACCTCATCATGGAAGAGTCCTCTGAAAGATCAGGCAAGGTGGACAGTTATTTATTTTTTTCTGTCTCCAAGGCAGCTATACAAAAAGCCCACATGTACCCTTTTGGGTCCTTGAAATGCCCTCTCTTGAGGTAGTCTATGCCAAGGATGCATGGACCCTCTGGGCCAGTCACAATGGGGTACTTTTGCCACTCATTCCCAGTTAGGCTCAGTTTGGCTTTCAATACAGTTAGCTGTTGGGTTCCCCTGTCCCTCTAGAAATACAGACGGGTTCTGCCCCTTTATAACTTGATGGCATTAGAGTACACCATGAACCAACACCCACTAGAGCTTTATACTTCTGGGGATCCGATGTGCCATCAACTCCAGACAGTCCAGTGAACTTGGTTGTCCCTTTCCTTCACCTGGTTAGAGGCAGGGCCCCTCTAGTCCCGGTCATAGTATAAGCACTGCTCTCTTAATATAAGCAGTACTTGACAACAGCTAAAACATCAGTGTGTTATCGACATTATTGTCATACTAAATCCAAAATACAGCACTATACCCGCTACAAGGAAGAAAATGAACTCTATCCCAGCTGAAATCAGGACAGTACCTGAGTCATTGACAGACAGGACACCAGACCTTTGGGAGACCCAAGCTCTTCTAGACTGCAAATGAACTCCAAAAGTGATGTGCTAGAGCATGTCCAATAGCACTGGATGCTTCTGTTTAACTACCTTAATGGAGTCTGTAGTTAATAGAATCAATAGATTTTAGTGTGTAATTCAAGTCTTCGTTATGTAGGTACCTACACACTGAATCTGAGGAATTGTACCCTAAAGTCCTGCCATTCCATTGACTCAATGGCCTCCAGCTACAGCAGAATCTCAGATTACTTCTTTTAGTGTAGACACCTACACTGTAGGCATCTAAATTCAGTGTGGATGAATCCTCCTTAGACTGAATTTAGGCAGTTTGAACAATGGCCATATGCAAACCTCAGCTCTAACACCATCATCCTGGCTCTGACTTGAACTCCTTTGTTTTTGCTACTGCCTGTTATCCTTGGTGGGTATCCTATGATTGATATCGAAAAGTGTAACCATGGCTGTGATTAACTTGTCCAATTCTAGGGGGTTGGCTCAACAGTATTAGTTTTTCTGCCAGCCCCAAGCAAATATTATAAAAGACATGCTGGAATTGATGCCATATGCCATAAAATACTGAGCTTCTGTTTCATACAAAACACATCTGAATTGAAAATATTGGTCTTCTTAGATAGAGACTATATTTCTTTCCTCTACCTTGCCACAAGCAGGCTCAGAGAGATAATGACCCTGGCCTTAGAAGGCCACATTATTCACCTTGAACAGTAACAAGTAATGCTGTTTCAGTGTCCTAACTGTACTGCTTTCGAGGCCTAAATTACCTAGCAAACATAGATGGATGAGCAAATGGTCTTCACTGTGAATTGATTCTCCCTCCTGGAGCTTTACATGCTTGTGTCTGTGTGTATCTGCATCTTCGTCCTTCCTGCTGGTTACTGAAAAAAAAACCCTTTTTCCTCTTCATAATAGCACAGTTCACCAATGAACCAAAAGATGGATACCTAAAAGGGAAAGGAAAAAACTGATTATTCTGATTATTTTGTGGAAGAAGAGAGAAATGATTGAGAGCGTCAGAGTCCTCCTATTCCCTCAAGAGGACATATAAAACATGTATACTCCCTTACATCACTTGAATGAATTTTTCAAGTCATTTTGTGGTGTTTCCACATGCTTACAAAACCCAGAGTGAGCACTGACATGGAGTTGTATTAAATAGTGTTGAAAAGCAAATCTGGAAGGGGATGCAAACAATAGGAGTTCCATAGTTTGCATCTACCCTCCGGTCCTATGGGTGCATATATGGTCAAGCATATAGACTGCTCTTTGGAAGAGCTGAAGTCAGAGAAAGTGCTGGAGGACTGGTAGTGATGCACAGAGGACACTATCAAGGCACTGACTCCTCGGAGAACTGAGGTGCTCATTTAACACAGGTTGGATGGCAGATAGTGTAAGTGGCACCCATCTCAGAAGTAAGCTTGTCTCCATGCTTACCTAGCACAGGTGACTTGTCCCTCTGGTCAGGTTCTGATATGTCCTTTCTTCCTGCCAATACCTTAACTGCTTGCAAATTATAGGTATCCTACTGGTGTATGTCCCTCCTTTCTTCACAATGCTTATTACTGACTGAGATTTTAAAGTAAATTTTTTTTTTTTTTTTTTTTTTTTTTTTTTTTTGGTGCTTCCTGCAAGGAGTAAAATCTTTTTAAGACCTAATTTGGTCTCATAAGAAGAAATTTTAAATTCTGAACATCCATTTTCAGCTTTTCCATTCATAAGCAGGATATGGCAGCGTAGTCATAACATCAGAGAACCGTTATAGAGCAATTTCAGCTGAAAGGGATCTCTGGAGTTTTCTAACCTAAACTGCTCAAAGCAGGATTCTCTTGAACTCTGCATCAGGCTGCTTGTCCAATGAGGTTTCAAAATCTTCAAGGATGTCTCAGCTGTCACCAAGCTTTGGCTTTCCTTAATCCAACTAAAAGGAAAGTGAAGGGGAGACCTCATCGTGGTCTACAGCTTTCTCACAAGTGGAGGAGGAGGAGCAGGCACTGATATCTTCCCTCTTTCGACCAAAGATAGGACCTGAGGTAATGGCAGCAAGACGTGCCAGGGGAGGTTTACGCTGGATATTAGGAAGAGGTTCTTCACCCAGAGGGTGGCGGAACACTGGAACAGCGCCCAGAGAAGCAGTCCTGACACCAAGCCCACCAATGTTCAAGAAGCATTCAGATAATGCTCTCAGACGCATGGTATGAATTTTGGGGTTGTCCTATGCAGGGACAGGAGTTGGACTCGATGATCCTTGTGGGTCCCTTCCAGCTCAGGACATTCTCTGATTCTATGAGCTCAGTCTTAGCTAGCGTTAGTATGTTCCTCGCTAGTAGCATGGCTCCTCTTCCACCTCGCACCCGCTTCATTTCTGTGTTTTGTGTTCTGTCAAGAATTACTTGCCCAGCTTTCTGCTACGTCAGTCTGTTTTCACTCACATTAGTTTGGACAGATTCGTCACTTTTAAGAGGATGTCCTAAGAGCTCAATCAGATCACCTGGACTCCTTTGTCCTTCAGGGCAGCCTCCCATAAGGTAATGCAGACAGGCCTTCAGTCTCCCTGCTCAGGGAGAACATGAGAACTTTCCTCCTGCTCTGTGCCATTCACTCTGCCCACCCGTTTCCTGCTTATTCAGGTTTAAGTGCCTCTTGACAGGTATTTATCCATATTCCTGCGTCTTTACTAGGGTGTACTGCCTTGTTAAACTTCATCTTTCCTACTACTTTGACTTGAGGAAAAGGCAGGCTGGGTATTAGCCAAAACAATGCCCCAAAACAATGCCATAAAGGATCTCATACAGAAGCAGATGGAGTGTGTGTGATCCTGACCCCTCTAGTAGTTTAATCAGAGAAAAATACATAAAAGATTTCTTTGGGTTTGAGTCTAAATTAAAATGTTTCTACTTACAGTAGGATGATAGGTATGGTATTTTCTCATCTGTTTTTCTCTTCCAAATAAGTATCTTTTTACAGTCCATAAACAAATAGAAATTTGTCTAAGTTTCTCAGAAGAGGACCTTGAAGTATTTATTTTCTCCCTAACACAACTTCTTGTTGCCTTCAGACAACATCACCTGAAAAATAAAGTGTCCAAGTGTCCTCACAGCTTTGGAAGTCATTGCTCTTCTGTATTGGGAGGCATTCACTGCTCTCTGTGGCTGGAGAGGAGAACCCCAGAGCCGCTAAGCAACTCAATTAAAGACACCCAATAGTATCTGTGGTAAATGCAGTATATTCACCTTCCATCTCACTGCCTTAGAGCTCTAGGTACTTTAGTAGGAGATTTCATAGCTGTGTCTGCACCATCCTGAAAGACTCTTTTCCAAAACAATCATCAACCCTGTGAGCTCGGCCTTGCATTCTTGCTTCCAATATGCATTTATGTCCAAGATATACCGTTAGGTTTAAAGCAGCAGAGTCAGCTATTCACGTTTCTTCTTCTTAGGTGAAAATATGTAAAGAAGTATCTTCCATGATAACACTTATTTTTGGCAGCTGGCCAGGAAACTGAGACGGCAAGGTAAGGTTTGCATACTGTGAAAGCAGAACTATGCAGACCAGCACTGTCACTCATCTGAAAATACTCATAATTCCCAGCAATTATGCCCAGTTCCTCACCCAGTTGACTCTCAGCAATTATCTCCTGCAGCATTAGTTAAATGCCCAGAGTCCTCAGAGGTTGGTTTCACTGTCATACCTCAATGGACTTTTCATCACATTTATTGCAATTGTCTGTTTTGGATTTTCTCTAAAAATAATGAGGGTAAAATTGAAAATACAGTGAGATCCCTGGTTATCAGAACATCCTTCTTATCTAATAGCTCTGGGATCAGTTATATAACTACAGAATCTGACATGTATTGTAAACTCTGTCTATTTATTTATAACTGTGAGAACCCATAAAAATCCCCTGCTCCAATCATGTTCAGATAAACAGCCTGAGGCTGCATTATTTTGGTTTTTGAAGACACAGCTTGATGTTCAAACACAGCCAGTAAAACAAGTCTGCTTAATTTTCCTCCTTAAACTGCTGGGAACATTTTAGTAGGGGTCATATTTTGATTACATTGATTATTAATTTGGATTAACAGAGGCAGAAGGAAAGGAGAGGGATGGGGAGCAGTCTGGGTGCACACTGAAAAGATTTAGGTGAGCCATCTTTTCTCTCTCACTTTCTGTAGAGAAGCAAAGGAACCCAGCCCATGTTACATTAACCTTCTCGTGTTAATGACTGAGCTTTCTGCTCCTTCCATGAAGGAGAAACACCTTTTGCATGGCTGAGCTGAAGTCAGCTAAATTAATGAAAAGGCATTGCTGATTTCAAAGACCTTGGATGAAGAGTATGTGTTTTCCTGTCGCACTGGCTGTATCTAAATCCCTTGAAAGATTGATCTCACAGGAAGTTTTAAATACCCTAATGTGACACATTTCTTGCCACATTCTGCTAGCAAGGCAGGTGTCATGTTGACAATTTGCAGCCTAACACACTCCAGGGAGATGCTCCCTTGTTGCCTGTGATTTCAGGCTCACTTTCTGCAAGAGAGATGACTTTCTCAAGTACCACATGTAAGATGTGGTAGAAACAGAACCACTAGAACCATGAATTCATGAAGGTTCACAAAAAACAGCCAAATGCTAGCTGTGATACCTTGCAAGGTTCTTATGCTGAGTCCTGCTACTGCTGCTTAGTATTCTCCAGAAACATGATAGTTCACACCTGTCTAGCACCAAGAACAGATCAAAACCCACGCCTTTTTCTGCAGAATTTCAACACAGCAAAGTCTGATTTCTGAAAAAAATTAAAAAAAATATAATATTTTCCCCATGAGATAAAAAATGTTATTTAGTATCATCATCTATTTTTCATTAGTGTACAGTATATCTTATTCAATACTTTCAGCACAATAGAAAGGACTACATACAATGGTAATGTGAAGATATTAATTAAAAGGGAAATTAAAAGGAGTGGTTTTGCTTTATTGAAAAGAAAACATTTTGACTTTGTCAGAACTAAAAGATGAAGTGATGATGGTTCATTTTATTATTTTCATGTTAAAAAAGCCCCTGAAACACGGCGCATTACTTTGAAATGTTTAGATTAAATTGCAATTTCTGCTGAAAAATTCTCTTATCAATCTTATTCGTGGTTGATTTTCCTGCTCCTTTACATCTTTTTGACCTACACATGTAAGGTTGCCAAGCCATCTTTTTCACATAAAGCTATCCAGCTTTGGGGTATGGATTCCAGTGGGGAAGAAGAATAGTTTTTAGGGCTGTTACTCATATAGTAACAAAACTTCAAATGCATGGTGTGAGAAAATATTTGCACAGCACTCATTCCTATTAAATTTTAACCCAGGCCAGCTATACCAACCCAGATTCCTAATTTATACTGTCCAGGCATGCACCGGGAACCCAGTCTCAAAGTAATCTGTAAGTAACATTGTTGTTGATATCCACGTCAGCCATATTTGGAATGTTGGCCAATTTGAGACAAATTTAACAGAGAGGCAAAAGTCAGAAACATTATATTCTTAAATACTTTGTGAAAATAGACAGCCTAATGGAAGACAGGAATGTGTTAACATCCCTGCCTAGAGAGAAATTGCTCCATAAACTGAACTCTTATCATATATCAAGTGATCCCTTCAGGATCTATAAGTCCAAAAGAAACCTTTGGCACTTTGTTAGTTTATGAACCATTTACCAGAAAGAATAAGACAAAACAGTTCCCCAGCTGCTTCTATTTATACAGCAGACAGACTGGCTAATCCTCAGTTAGGAATGTCATCTTTGCATTTCCATAGATGCATAAAAATATAATTAAAATTGAACTATAAAATTAAACAATAATGTATGCCTAAAATTGCTCGGAAAGTTTGGGTATTGTAAACACAAAATAGGAAAGGCTAAGTAAGCCCCAGGGGGTGTCAAATAATCTTCAGGATATTTCCAATATTTACAGCTCTTCCAGACTCACCAGGATATCAATTCATCTAATGAATCTTGCCATGAACAGCACCAGCTTATATGCATGGTAAGTCTGATGCATCCTCCTCATGATGACTTAAAGGTGCATAAGCAGATCCACATTACTTTGTCTATCCAAGCAAACAGGGCAAACTATGCTGAATGAAAATCACGCCAATAGCAACTTGAAGGGTAGAGAAATATAGTGAATACTGAAACCATTTATATGCCAGAAGGAGAATATGACATTGCAAGAATAACATAGAATCACAGAATAGTTTGGGTAGAAATAGACCTTTAAAGATCAACTATCCCAACCCCATGGAATGAGGGTATATGACATGAACCTTAAGAAAATAAAGGTTGATTGGCAAAAGACTGATGAAGGTGAGAAATACTTAACTATTGGAGCTAATGTATTTAATCTCCAAAATATAAACTATAGAATTTAACTGATCATTTCTAGGTTTCCTGGAATATTCTGAGAATGATGAAGAATGACACTAGGACACGAGATAGGACAAAAAAGCATGACATAAAAGACTAATTTTATACACATTTTTGTGCACAACAGCTGTACACATACACATTGTAGAATTTTTAATGGCAAAAATCAATGCAATTCTGTAGTTGAACATGGTTCCCTTTCTTTCTGTGCAAGTTTGTACCTAACTTTGGCATAAAGGGCAGGGGTGTTGGTCAACAGCCAGCTGAACATGAGCCAGCAGTGTGCCCAGGTGGCCAAGAAGGCCAATGGCATCCTGGCCTGCAGCAGGAATAGTATAACCACTGGCCTGCATCAGGAATAGTATAACCAGCAGGGCTAGAGAAGTGATTGCCCCACTGTACTCGGCACTGGTGAGGCCACACAAGTTCTGGGTTCAGTTTTAGTCCCCTCACTACAAGAAAGACATTGAGGTGCTGGAGCGTATCCAGAGAAGGGCAACAAAGCTGGTGAAGGGTCTGGAGCACAAGTGCTGTGAGGAGCAGCTGAGGGAGTTGTGGGTGTTTAGTCTGGAGAAGAGGAGGCTGAGGGGAGACCTTCTCACTCTCTACAACTACCTGAAAGGAGGTTGTAGCAAGGTTATTGTCAATCTCTTCTCCCAAGTAAAAGGCAATAAGACAAGAGTAAATGGCCTCAAGTTGTGTCAGAGGAGGTTTAGATTGGATATTAGGAAACTTTTCTTCACCAAAAGGGTTGTCAGGCCCTGGAACAGGCTGCCCAGGGAAGTGGTTGAGGCACCATCCCTGGAGGTATTTAAAAGATGGGTAGATGTGGTGCTTAGGGACATGGTTTAGTGGTGGACTTGTCAGTGTTAGGTTGATGGTTGGACTCGATGTTCTTAAATATCTTTTCCAACCTAAACAATTCTATGATTCTATAATGAATTCACAGAGAAAATGTGTATCTGTAGTTGTGAACTATGATGATTCAGATGGAATCAACTTCTTGGGCAGATCTAAATCTCTGACATATATAGGGTAATAATAATCTATACTTGCCTTATTTCTGATACTATTTCCATCAGCATCTGTTACATTCTCCTTTCCGAGACTGAATATTGGGCAAAAGGGACTGCTGACTGATCCAGTTGAACAGTTCTCACATAGTTTTATTTCCAAATGCAATCCTTGGAATTAAGAGAAAGAAGCAATTTTACGAACAGAGGCAGCATGACAGCACTACAACTAATTGTGAAATGTTTTCCACTAAAAAGCTGAAAATTAAGAGCTCTGTTGTTTGGCTTTCTAGCAACTAAATGTTCACATTTCAGTTGCAAGCTAATTAAAGACAAAAAAAAATTCAATCAAATGAACTGGTGAAACAGTTGTTTTCCACAAACCACAAATTGTCCTAAAATAAATAGTTTTTCTTGCATAAAATAAGTAAATTCAAACCAAAGAAATACCATATGCATTTTTATATAAATACCTGAATGAAGTGAAAACAAATTTACACTTCATACCCCTCTCTAAATGAATGTTGAGAAAATATGCAAAAATAAAATAATCACTATTTCCAGACAAGAGGGAGATGATTAGAGACAGCCAACATGGCTTCACAAACGACGAATCGTGCCTGACTAATCTTGTGGCCTTCTACAATGGAATGACTGCATTGGTGAATAAGGGAAGAGCCACCAATTTCACCTCCCTTGAATTCTGTAAGACCTTTGACACAGTCCCACAGAACATCCTTGTCATTGAATTGGAGAGGTATGGGTTTGATGGATAAGGAATTGGCTGGATGGCTGCATCCAGCTGGAACCGATGTCCTATGAAGAAAAGTTGAGAGAATTGGTCTTGTAGCCCAGAGAAGAGAAGGCTCCAGGGACACCTTATTGTAGGCTTTCAATATAGAAAGGGGGCTTATAAGAAAGAGACTTTCTACCAGGACCTCTAGGGAAAGGAGGAGATGTGACAGTTTTAAACTAAAATGAGGTAGATTTAGATTAGATTGGACATAAGGACGAAATTTTTCACCATGAGGCTGGTGAGGCGCTGGAATAGATTGCCCAGAGAAGGTGTGGATGTCCCATCCCTGGAAGTGTCAACGTCAGGTTGGACAGGGTTTTGAGCAACCTGGTCTAACAGAAGGTGTTCCTGCCCATGACAGGGAATTTGGAACTAGATGATCTTTGAAGGTCCCTTCCAACCCAAACCATTCTATGATACTAAGATATGTGGAAGGTTTTGTTGTGGGTTTTTTTTGGTTTTTGTTTTTTGTTTTTTTTTTTAAGGGAGGTGGCTTCATGTGCTGAATGAGAGTCTTCATAGAGGAAATAATATCTATGATTAGTGGTTTGTAGTCATACATCAATAACTGTAGATGAAATATCATAAAAGATGACAGAGACATCAGTTAAAATGTCCCAAAGCAAAAGCTATTCAAACACATAATTAAGTCCTCTATATTTTTTAACTCCTAATTAATACTTCTATATTATATAACTCAAAAGTAATTGAAAACCTGGCCTTCAGGCCTCAGTCGACCCTTGCATTTTAAAAATCAATGAAGAAGTGAAAAAAGCACTAATAAGAAAAGCTGTAGTAATTATGAATATATATAAATAATGTATTCAAATCTTAAAAAAAAATCTACTGTCTTATACAGAGGCATGTGTGTAATTTCAGTGATTAAACAAACTGATTTCCGCTTTTGGCAATCTGAGGAGAAAGCCTCCAATCACCTCAGCTACTTTTTGGGCTTTGTGTATTTACTTTAAATAATATTAGGAAATTTCTCCAGTAAAAAGGAATTGATGTTATTTGGCATGCAGGGAAGGGAGTAGATGCTTTAATTGCAAACACCGGTAACCATAAAGATATTTATGTAAGATATTTATTTTCTAGGTGGCTGGAAGAAAACAATTGTGAAGAGGGAATAATTTTTTTAACAGCTTCTTACATTTCCAAACTCTTCAAAACTTTTCAAAAGCCAGCAGTCCAAAGAAGCCATCCTAGTAGCTATTCAGACTCAAATGCCAGAGGCATCCATTTCAGTACTTAGTGAATCTCATGGTTTGGGACCTTGTCCAAGACTTTGTACTTAATCCTCTGTGTGCAAAGAAGCACAAGAAGTATGGCTGTGCTGGCCTCTTGCTGAAATGGAGTTTTACAGTGAATATGAGATGGGTAAGATTAAGAGAGGCAGTGTGGAGTGGCAAAGGGGATTCAAGGCTAAAATGACTCTGGATGAAGCAGCACAACTGAGAGGTCTCAGAGGCCGTATGAGTCAGTAGCATCTAACCACTCCAGCTTGGTAATCAGTATCCTAAGTTTTTGCATGCTTTAAACACTCGTGATCAAGGTAATTCTGCAGTAAGAACAACAGGAAATAACTTTTTATTCTCTTATCTTATGGTCTCTCTTCTCAGTCCTCACTCTGTCATCCTTTCCATGCTGATCATAGAATCATAGAATGGCAGGGGTTGGAAGGGACCTCTAGAGATCACCTAGTTCAAACAACCTGATAGAGCAGGATCCCCTAAAGCAGATTGCACAGGAACGCATCCAGGTGCATTTTGAATCTCTCCAAGAAGGAGACCTTACAACCTCTCTGGGCAGCCTGTGCCAGTGCTCTGTCACCCTCACAGTAAGGAAGCTTTTCCTCATGTTCAGATGGAACTTCCCATGTTCTAGCTTGTGCCCGTTGCCCCTTGTCCGGTTGCTGGGCACCACTGAAGAATTTGGTCACATCCTCTTGACAGGCACCCTTGAGATATTTATAAGCAAGGATGAGATCCCCCCTCAGTCTTCTCTCCTCAAGGCAAAACAGGCCCAGCCTGTCCTCATAAGAGAGATGTTCCAGTCCCCTTATCATCTTTGTAGCCCTCTGCTGAATTCTTTCTGGTAGCTCCATGTCTCTCTTGAACAGGGGAGCCCAGAACTGGACACAGGACTCCAGGTGGGGCCTCACCAGAGCAAAGGGGAAGGAGAACATCCCTCAGCCTGCTGGACACACTTTTCTTGATGCACCACAGGATACCATTGGCCTTTTTGCCTGCAAGGGCACATTGATGACTCATGGACAGCTTGCTCCTGACTAAGACTGGACCCAGAACTGACCCTTGGGGAACACCCCTAGCTACAGGCCTCCAACTAGACTCCGAACCATTGATCACCACCTCTGAGCTCTGTGGTTCAGCCAGCTTTCAACACACCTCACCATCCACTCATCTACCCCACACATCCTAACCTTACTTATGAGGACATTGTGGGAGATGGTTAAAACCTTACTGAAGTCAAGGTAGACAACATCCACTGCTCTCCCTTCCTCCAACCAGACAGACACACCATCATAGAAGACCATCACTTGGTCAAGCATGACTTCCCTTTGGTGGATCCATGTTGACTACTCCCAATAACCTTCTTTTCCTCCACATGCTTGGAGATGACATCCAGGATAAGCTCCTCCATCATTTTTCCAGGGATGGAGGTGAGACTGACAGTCCTGTAGTTCCCTGAATCTTCCTTCTTGCCTTTTTTGAAGACTGGAGTGATGTTGGCTTTCTTCCAGTCCTCAGGCACCTCTCCTGATCTCCATGACTTTTCAAAGATGATGGAGAGTGGATCAGCAATAAGATCTGCCAGCTCTTTCAAGCACTCATGGATGCAGTCCAACAGGGTCCATAGATTTGTGGGTATTCAACTTGGCTAAAAGATCTTTAACCTGATTCACCTCAACCAAGGGAAAGTCTTACTTTTTCCAGACTTTCTTTCTTAACTCCAGGGTCTGGGATACCTGATGGCCAGCCTTAGCAGTAAAGACTGAAGCAAAGAAGGCATTCAGTAGCTCTGCCTTCTCTGTATCCTCTGCCACCAGGGGGCCCAACTCATTCAGCAGTAGGCCCACATTTTTCCTAGGCTTCCTTTTGCTGCTAATGTACTTGAAGAAGCCCTTCTTCTTGTCCTTGGTACACCTTGCCAGGTTTAATTTCAAGTAGGCCTTAACATTCCTCATTGCATTCCTGTCCACTGACAGATTTCTTAGGCTTCTCCCAAGTGGCTAGTCCCCTTTTCCACAATCTGTGAACTTCCTTCTTCTGACTGAGGTTTTCCAGAAGTTCATTGCTCATCTATGTAGGCCTCCTGGCTGCTTTGCTTGATTATTTACTCATTGGGGTGTACCAATCTTGAGTTTGGAGGAAGTGGTTCTTGAATATTAGCCAGTTTTCTTGGGCATCCCTACCTTCTATAGATCTAACTCATGATAATCAGCTTTAATCTGTCCTCCATGATTTAACATGCCTCAGCATCCTAATTCTTTGAAAATAGTTTTCAGAGAGGCAATTCTTACATCTTAAAGCATGCTGAAACCTGAAGCTGGACATCTATGCACAACGCCAGGTTCACTTCAGGATGAATTAATGCTATTTATATACATGGACAAACACAGAAAACATTCATAAACAGGCTATGCCTAGAGCAGTGAAGCTGTGAAGTCTATTTTCCACTCGATTTGAGTCCTAGATTCTTGGTTACCTAATAAAGCATAAGGGCTGATTAAGTCTTTTTCTGATGTTTGGAATGTTTAGAAAGCCCCTTGCCTGTATGATTTCTCTAATTAAGGACGATCAGATATCCTTTCTCTTAATGTCTCATCTTTCTCTTAATAGGAGCATTGATAGGAACTCTCTTCTCTTTTGTCACCTTTTCCCATGTTTTTTGAAGGAGTTAATTTTGTGATTTTGGCCCCTCTGTCAAATATGTTGGGCCAAAGTTGATGATTGTGGAAGAAAATCAGTCAGGAAGACTGAAACCACAGATTTCAGGGTGCTTTTATAGCCTTATTGTTGGAATTTCCTGATTTGTGGAGATCCAGCTTTGAAAAATTATTGTTTCTTCATGGAGTAGATACATGAGCTGATGCATGAGATCCAGCAAGAGGAAGACATGGAAGAAGAAAGCTAATAGATCTGGATTCCTTAGGTGATAAATTCATATGGTTCCACTAAAATCATTGGTCTGGGAAGAACTAGCTGTGAAACCTTAATATAACCACAAACTCCCACATGTCTAACCAACTCCCAAAGGTAGGGTACAATCTTTCTTTAATATTTGGGTACATTCACACCACACTTCAGGAAATAAAGTAAGATGTCTAAGTTGGTTATGAACTCTTGTCGGGCAATGCCAGAGGATAATTCAGATCAGCTGGGCTAAAACACCTGCTGGAAGTGCTTGTCTTTCTCCTCTGAGCATTTGGGAAATCTAGCTAACTAATTTAGACTAGGCACACCAAAATAAGTTGTCCAAAGTTAGGTGAGATAACTCTCTCTTAAAGTAGTCTATGTTTTATAATGAGCCACCTTGTACTATGCACAGGAATGCATATCCTTCAGGGCAAAAAATGCAAAACAGGTATTAAAAACAACAATTTACCAGCCTGTTACCTGTGACTCAAGAGTGCACATTACTACTTGTGTCTGAGTTCCCCTGAAGAAAAATTTTATAAGCAATTTATTTTGTACAGGGAGAAATAGTGTCCTGACACAGCTTGAGGGGATGACAAGGATTGTAATATATAAATAATACAATCTATAAAGATGAACTATTTAGAGGGATTAAAATGCAATAAAGGCCCATAAATAGCCTTTTTTTTTTTTTTTTTTGTCATGTCAAGGGAATTTTACATTTAACTTTTTATATATACAGATCAAATGTGAAGCTTGATTCACCACTCCATTATTGTGGTTTTAGTCTTTAACTGAATGAAGTCCTTAAGCATGTGGCAAACTTCCAGAACCTGTGTGATACCCCTGATTGAAATAGGCTCTTGTGATTTTTTACTGAATGTGACCTTGAAGTAAGGCAAGGTCTAAAAGGTGCTTCAAGAGGTCATTTAGTCCAGCATTGTTCAGCCTGTAGACTGTGGATTCTGAATTTTGTTAATTGGAAGGGGATCTGAAAAACAAACGTGTAGTTTAAACACTAGTGCACACAATCCCATATGCAAGGAAAGCAGCAAGCAGAATGAAGGTAAAAGGTTAAAAAGTGAATGAACTTTCAGTTATAAACATATCCTTATTTGATTATATTAATAGACCACATTGGCAACACAGCACAAGACAAGCTCTTTTTTACCCCCCAAAAAAGATAATTCCTCAATTCAGAAATGATCGAGTGTCACCAAACTGTTCCACCTCTTGAAATATCACCCATAACTAAACAATATGCAGATGCCCAACCTATCAAAATCACCAGTGATCAAGATTCGACCACCTTATAGGCAATCTTCCCTGGTACTTCACCATCCTCACCAACTGAAAGATTTTATTTAGGTCTAATTAAATTTTTGTTATCATGTCTTTTCTCTATATTCTCCCCATTTTTAGCAAAATCAATTCCAGCTTTTAAAATGTTCCCTTAAAGTCCATGTGTTGTAGATCTCTGATCACTCCTAATGCTGTCTTCTGGAGCCTCTCCAGTTCATTTATACTGTTATTGAAATTCAGTGCCCAGAAATGAATGCAGATGTTCAACTAACAACTCTGGGCAGCCTGTTCCAGCACCTCACCACTCTCTCTGTAAAAAACTTGCCCCTAATATCTAATTTAAATCTTCCCTCCTTCAGCTTTAGTACATGCCCCCTTGTCCTGTCATTATCTACCCTTTTAAAAAGTTGATTCCCCTCCTGTTTGTACGTTCCCTTCAGGGAATTTTTTTGTGTGAGTTATGTATATGTGTATGTATTTTATACACTATATAATTTGTATTTTATATACTAGAT
>KL271113.1:0-46109 GCA_000699545.1 Podiceps cristatus
GGAGCCCAGCCCGGGCGGCCGGTGGTCCATCGCGGCTCTCCCTGGCAATGGCACAACCAAGAGATCGACGGTGGCCGTGTAACAAATATTAGGACGGTTAAACTAAGCCAATTGTTTATCTTCGCAAGACTCACTTTTTCCAAATAATTCTGCTGCTCCAGGCTAAACCAATATTTTTATTTAACGGCCGGTACATTGTTTGGGAGGGGTGTTTTCTTTCCAGTTAAGTCCAATACACCAAACGTTTCCAAGCACTGTGTGTCGTTGCTTCCAGTACTATATTTCTTCCAGAGATCGTAATCTTTCTTTAAACAAAACAAACGGTTTTGCAATTTAGACACTTCAAAAAAAGAATCTCCAAATAGGGAAGCAACCTTGCCCTTCCCTACCGGGCAAACTGCGGGGTCCTGATTCTGCAATTCATCTCACGTGAGCAAACAGGGCTGTTTGTCCATGCAAAGCTCCGAGTGAGAATGGAGGAATTAATCGCTCCTAAAACTCTGTCCAGAGCCAGGTCTGGGGAACCAGCACCAGACACCAATGCTTAGTTCTGTCATCTCAGCAATTGCTCCAGGGAGTTGGTGCAGTGAAGTCACTGGGAAAGCAGGTTAATTTACGGCAGAAGGAGATGTGGGGCACCGGGCTGTGGAACGCCACTTTCGCTGCCTCTTTCACTGGTGTAAATTTAAATAACTCCCACAGAGAAATCTGAGATTCACACTGAGCAAATGTTAGTAGACTCTGCTTCTCCTTTGTTGTCGATTTTTTCTCCTTTAATTGCCTCATCTCTTTGGAGTGAATATGTACCCACAAATGGATTTTTTTTTTTTAAAAAATGTTTCCTTTGCCACCCATAAAGTTGCTCCTACTTCTGTCCCTTACCCCTGTGAGATCACTTCCCACCTCTGGGCAGTATGAGGTAGCCTGGTTTAGAGGTCTCAGTACAGATCACAGAAACTAGAAAGTCATGGCTTCACTTGGTGACCTTAAGCGAGTGAAAATGGGGCAGGGCTTTAGTACCCCATTCAGAGAAGTGGAATGAAATACTGAAAAACTAAGAGATGAATGAAATGTGGAGGAATCAACCAATATACAGCTCTGATAATCTAAAATGTTGTAATACAGAAGTGCCAAATACTATTATGGATATATACCTCAGAAGTTCTATTAGTGGGGAAAATAATTCTTTCTTTGTAGAAAAATCACATAAAATACAAGGTTGCTATAGGAGTTACGTTATTACCACAGAAACTTGCCCTATTTGCAAAAAATATAGGATACTGTAAGAATTTGGTGCAGATTTTGAAATGCAAGACCCACTTCTATTTTGCTGGGGAGCTTTGTTTTTTTCATTATCTACTTTTAAAACTCATCACAGATTTCTCCTTAAAAGCAATTTGAAAACATAAATATTCTAAATTTCCAAATGTAAAGAAACATCAGCCATTATTTGTATTTACTTAATTTTTGCTTTGACTAACATGTTGAAAATCTGAAGTGTAAGAATCCTTATTGGCCCCTCCACAGCATTAACTGTCTAGTACAATGTCCAAAGCCCTTTTTGTCTCAGCTTTGCTTTTAAAGGCTAGAGAAGACATCAGATTATCTATCATTTAATTTAATATCACGTCAGCTCTACAGCCCAGCCTTACAGTTGTGACAGCTCTCACAACGTGCGTGTGGGGCTTGCACACATAGTCCTCATCTTATGCTGCCCTGCCATGGTGCCAGGCCCTCTCCCGTCCCCGTGCAGCTCTACAGTTTGCCCTCCTTTAAGACCCAAGATACTAAATGAAACCAAAAGATACTTGACAAGTTTGGTGGTTGGTGTGTTGAGACGTGCGTGCTGGCCAGCGCTGCCTCCATTGCTTCCCGGCACGCTCTGTGTCTGTGCATCCGTTTCCTATCCCCTGAAATGGTGAGACCATGGCAGGGACCATCTTTGGTTTGTGTCTGTTCAGCACCTACCACAAGGGGCTCTGCCTGTCCCTGGAGATCCAAGGAACTACGCTAATCCAGTAACCATGATGGAGTCCAAAGTGAAAGGAGTCTTAATGGTGTGAAGACCAGCGGAAGACTGCTTGAGCGGCCGTGAGCTCCAGCCCCTGGGGCAGAAGTGCACGGTCGATATGATGCAGCAACGACTCGCCCTGTCGCACTGCAGCTCAATAATTCACGAACCGCATGTTTGGTGTAACACAGCCAACAACACCCCTATCAGCCAAACCTCTGCTCTGTGTCTCAACCAGCTGACCACACCTTCTCCTCGATGAGACTCCTTCCACATAACACCAAAGCTTTGGGCCCTGTTTTCCAGAGGCAAATATTAGCATAGAGAAATTCTTCCCCACCCAACTTGCATAGCTAAGAATGTATTGCCCAATCCAGCAGCCAAAAGGAAAGCAACATGATTAATGGAAATGTGCCTTGCTTACGCGTGAGCTCTCTCTATTCCCCCACCCACACATATACATAAACTTTTACAGCCCTGGCTACTTAAGATCTTAACCAGACAATCTGCGCGGGGTTATAAACTATGGTAGGAGCCCTCAGGCAACAGGGTCCCTACATTAGCAACCACTCTGTATTGAACAATCCTATTGATACTCATCAATCATTTACTTGAAGAAGAAAATATATTAAAAGGGACTGCAGGGGATTTATCTTCCCATACTGATAAATTGTTAAAAATTAATGAAGTAGAGCAACTCTGAAGGCAGCGTAAAGCAAACCAAAAAAAAAAAAAAAGCCCAACAAAAAGCCCCACCACAAAATCCCCACAGGCCCTCAGAAAGCTCTTAAGGGGTGCTTCTACGTTAAACAGACTTTGTCCTCTCCAGCCTGCTGGGCTTTTTGTTTTTGTTTTTTTGTCTACTTGTGTAGATGATATTCTTCATCCACTGGTCTTTTCCTGGCATTTTGCATCCCAGGCACAGAATCACTTTTTCGTTTGTCCCAAAGGAAGGGAACAAAGATGCCACAGTCTGAAATCCCCATTGACCCAGCAGTTTTGACCTGCATACGGGTACTGTTCTTAATCTGGCAGAACGCTAGTTAAGAAACTTCCCACCCTTTTCTATCCTTTAAACTGTCAAATCCTGCAGTACAGCTACAACCACAAAATTCTGCAAGGTGCCCAAACTTTGCGCAATGCTAAGCTCCCTGGCAGCTTACAAATAGCCCGAGGGCTGCGCTTAGCTCACGTTAAATGGAACAGATTGCAGCTGCCTTTGCTATCACACCAAGCTGTGGGCACAGAGATCAGAGGTCCTGTCATTCACGGCTCCGTCAAGTCCCCGTCTCTCTATTTGCTGTATCTTTGCCTGTGTCATTACTGATCATCAAAACCATGTGCCTTTTCCTTACCCTTTCATCTGACTTGAGCGTACTCATACCCAGTAATAACAAAGAAACGATTAGGAATACTGCCCATTCCCTGGTGCAAATGGAGATTAGGGCAATTGTATTTTCTTGTCTCTAATGTTACAAAAAGGAATGATGCTATTATTTTGCCAACTCGAGTATATGCTTTGTTTCGTAAACTCTGTAAGAACTTTGCACAAATGCCCTTGTGCTGATGGATCAAAATGCGTAACGGATCAGAGCAAAGCAGACCAGGTTCAAACACGGCTGCTGACTTCTCACGGCAAGAGGGATGGCCAGTGGGAACACATATGTGTATGCCGTGGATCAACTGGTGGAAATATTTACATGCTGAAAGTGCAAACCCATGTTGACAAAGCAGAAACTCACGCTCCTAACTTTCAGCCTTTTTATGAGTAAAAGAAACTGAAAAAGAAGACTAAAAGAAAACTAAAGGAAAACTAAATCAACCAACAAGCCAACAATCAAAAAACACAAGGGATATTTTTTTAAATATCAAAACAAAAAATTCAGTTCTGAATATAATTATGAAAATAAAGGGGTTTTGCAGATTGAAAAAAACAATTACTTGTAGTCGCTCCCGCTGGGCTTTTTCTCCAAAGAAACAACCACACCAAAAAACCTCCCATAATAAACGATTCCCTTTTCACGTGCATGACAGGATTCCAAACACTGTCATTCCGTATTTTTGCTAGATAATAGCATTTCATTTTTATAGGAAAAGAAGTAGTGAAGTTTTGTCCCAAATGAAATTAATCCAGAGACAGTGAAATCTATTTACAATCAAATAACGTTTTTTCTCAGTCAACTTTGGACTACAGTATATCCAAACACAATTTTTCCTTCCCACTCCCTTGAACGGTGTTTTTCTACAAACATTCTCAGAAATACTCGCTCTCACCCTTCAGGTGTCCATGGCAATAACAGGGAAAAATCTAGATGACTAAACACACAAGATCGGGAGTATTCAGATTGACAATAAAACAAAAAACCCAAATGCATTTGCACGTACATCTGCACGTACATTTGCACGTACATCACACACCAGATCATGTGTACTAAAGGACACGAAGATTGATTTAATTTTCAGCTGCTCACAGATGGTAACTTCCCATCCTTGCTCCCGTGAATGATTTAAACCTTATTCTGAAGGCTCCCAAGTAAGACTTAAGCGATGCACAGGGCCTTGAGCTAGCCCCTTTGCACACAGGTGAAATCCACCTAAATTCTTCATTATGTGGGGGAAAAAATGAGGCCTATCTAATAAAATTAATAGCAATAATAATACTTTGCATTTCTAAAATGCCTTCCAGCTCAGGAACTCAAGACTTGATAATTAATGTCTCTTTAATTTTATTTCTATCGATTAAAGATCCAGCAGAACAAAAAAAAGAGTCTATTAACAAAAGCTAATGTGATTTTCAATAAGAGTTCGTTAAAGTGAGGAGCAGTAATCTTGCCATTTCAGCTGTAACAGACAGACATCTAGACAGTACATATGTCCACACATTCCCCAAATTAGCTCACCCTCCACTCGGAGGTTGTTCTGGGAAATTAGGCGGTTGTGTATAACTGTAATGAGGTCATACAGGGTCTGATCTCCGCTGGGAATTAATTAACTCTGAATCTTATAAATATTGTGCTGAATTATAGTTAAATTTGCATAAAGGTTAGACTCAAACTGGACCAGCCCCATTTACCAGAACGGACTAAAAATAAAACCTCAGAGTAAAGACCTTTTAAACAATGTTTTTCTATTGCAGCACAGTCTTGTTTTGATCTGGGCCTGAAAATATATTTAAGGGGAAAGAAGGTTGAGAGGGAGGGGGAGAAGGAGGCTATATTTCAAACAGACTTTCTAGATAACTTCAAACAGACTAATAGAATGGCGGTTTGCAGCCCTGAGATAACCCGTTCCTCCAATGGCCTTACACTCAGTAAAAGGAGATTGTATCAGATATATACACAGCTATCAAGAAATCTTTTCCCCTTTTTTATTTTTATTATTAAAGTAATGCCAGACATAAAATATCATTGCCAGGCAGACCAGAATGACAAAAACAGTAAAGGAGGAGGCAAAAGCGATATCCCTGGGAGGCTCTGCTCCATAGGAAAGCAGGTCTGTGGCCTTTCCTAGAATTCTTGCTCGGATTTTACGCCAGCAAAGTCCCACTCTTTCTGAGGAGATGCAAGCGAAGGTCACACAGGGACTTCAAGCCTTGGGCCCACTTTACGACATGCCATACACTCACAATCCTTAATTAAAAACGGCCGTAGTCCGACCCAAAGCGTTTCCACCCTAAGCACACCTTGGGATGATGCACAGCTGACACAGCCACCCCTAGTTGTTGCTTGGCCACTGAGGCGAGAGGGACAGCGCTAGGAAAGGAGACAACCAGCACGGTTCAGCCATCTTGGTTTGAAGGCTCTGGGCTGTGAGGGCAAGCGAAGGGCAGCTGAAAAGGCCACTGGCCTTTCCTGTCCCTCCACCTCCTGTGCTAACAGGCTGTGGCTGGTATGTTGTTTGCTTCTAGGGGAGAAAGAGCAGCACCCTCTCTCGTGGCTGCCCACCGCCACCGAACTGTCACCCGAGAACCACGTGATTCACAGGCAATATCCTGCTGGCTGAGGTTCACCCAGCAGCACCTTGCCAGCCAAGCCAGGCCGCTAATCTGTCAGCAGGACCCCGCTGGCACGTCCTTCTGTCCTTCCCTGCAGCAGTCCCACAGACGAGAGCCAACCTCCATTTCCTGGCCGGCCTGTCGGACAGCAAGGAACTAGATGAGCTCCGATGCCCCTGCCAATACGCTCCATCAGCTCCAAGTGAGTTTTTCTCTCTGCCAATATGTACGGCGCTCTTCAAGAACAGCTCTGTATGCTGGTCACATGTTCTTGGATCTGCTCAAGGATTGTCCCTGAAAACCATCTGGCACCGGTGTCAGCCAAGGCGTGCCACAAACCGCAAAGCAGAGCTTGCATCCCAGTAATTCATCCCAGTGCATGAGCTGACATGGGCACAGGGACAGAGGAGGAAGGGACAACCTGTAGAAACCACTGGATGGATGAGGCCATCAGGAGACGTTGTAGTACCTGGAGCAACCTTGCTAAGTGAGGTGAGAAAGAATAAAGCGCTCTGTTGCCAAACCTGCACTGGAAGCTTCAGACAAATTCACTCTGGCAGGTTGGGTCATACTCCTTTATGTTTCACGTCATCTGGCACTGCACTCCGACGGACGTGCTGCAGCAACTGCCTCTTTCATCCCTTGCCTTGCTACATTGCTGGGTGAGGAATGCTTTAGAAAAGATTTTAGGTAACCAGACTGAGCAATATGATCTATAAAGCAGTTGAAAAGTGTAATTCGATTCAAAATATGAACAAAAAATATCTTATTAAGTAGACTTACTGATGAAGATGCCTTATTCTCTATGACAGTTGCATGGAAAGGCTGCAACCAGAGTGGGTCAAGGAGGTTACCAAAGGAGGATGCGCACACCAAGGCCCACTCTGGAAGCACAATTCACACAGAAGGAGGAGATGAGTGGAATGAACTGGAATGTCAGGCAAAGACCTGCTCTGAACATCAAAATGTCTTGCTGTGACTGTACTCACAATGTGATTCTCTTCATAAAGCAGCACAAGACAGAAAACGGTAAGGAAAATCAGTCTGTAAGGCTTGTTCTAGGAACTGTCCACGTGTCAGCTGCAGCTTCACAATCTCTCATTCTATTAACTTCCCTATAAGCATATCAAATACTCATAAAAAAATTAAGGAATGGGAAACAGAACGGTTCTCTGAATTATGCTGCACATTCAGAGTCATGGGTAAAGTGCAGCATTAATAGATACCCATAAATGTTTACCTGAAAGCAGAGTTATGCTTCCACAACTCAACGGCCTGTCAATATGTCTCATTGCCAGCTGCAGTTCTGCAGCAGATCAGTAAACCCACGGACCGAAGGAAACTCTTTCGAGCTTCATGGAATCCTAGAACACTTTTCACTCCCTGCGTGTATTATTGTTATCATTATTACAAAGCAAAATTGTAATGCTTACGGCACGTTCTGGCCAGAGAATGTGCAGCTGCTTTGTTCTGGAAAGTGGTGTTTAAAACTGGTACCTTCCTCTTCAGACTCGTTCTTTCCTTCTGAAAATCCCCTAAGTGCATGTTGGGCATCACGTAGGCATCACTGAAGCTCCAGCTTCAGCCTGTCCTGTGGACTTCCCCTGGACTAGGGAACAATTTTCACCACTGGACTCCTCCACGACTGAAACCTCCTCAGTGTTATGGGCAAAATAACTTAGTCTTTGCCCAGCTCTGCATCAGCGTGCACACCCACTTCTCCCCGCGCAACGTCTTCATGAATAGGAACTACTGTATGTAGGCTGAAGTCCTTTGCCAACATGGGTCTACAGCTAAGCAAAACCCATCAACCTCATGCCATTCATGCCCAGAGTGGGAAAGTATTTTAATGTGACTGTGAATTAAGCAAGGAAAACTAGAAGAGGAAAAAAATAGACTTAGGAAGTCTTTTCAAATATAGGACCCAAAACTAACATTTGGAACTTTCCAAGGTCTTAGGAAAAACAGAAAGAGCTGTTCAGCTACACTTGTTCTGGCCTTAGCCAGGTCTCTTTGCTGAGCTCTGTTGTCATCACATTTCACATTATGATGGTGTTGTGAACTACAAAGAAAACAAGCGAATTGGCAAGTCAAGTATTTTGCCAGCTTTTCAGAGAGAAAATGTGTCCAACTGAGAGGTGCCGACTCCACCTTCCTAACAAAACACACGCTGCTTCCACTGAGTATCGGTGGTATGACTCTGTACCTTCCCCTGACGGGTAATTCTTTAAAATACCCTTGATGATTTTAAACCTCAATGAAATGACAAATTCATTTTAACATTACTGGACAGAATGGGCCAACTGTGGATGGAGGTAAATACGTCATTTGCAATGAAGACAACATATTGCCTCCAGGAGAGCAGAGGGACAACAATCTAATCAACTTTAAATTGGAGCATGTAATCTGGATGGGATTACCTATGGCTGTGAAGTAGAGAGAGGCTGGACTCGGTGCAGCAAGAGGTCCCTTCCAGACCTTATTTGCAGGAAGCTCACAGTGGAGAGCAGCTGCTGTGCACCTCCTGCCACAGTCTGCCCAACCCGCCTAGGCAGGAGTGGCCCACCCTTAGCTGTTAGCACCCAGACCTGTTTAGTTAAAGGCGCAAGCAAACATCTAGCTGGCAGGCAGCAATCTCACCTCACCCAGGACTCCAGCTGAACGGCGTCTTCACAAGCCTGGGCCGAGGCAGCCTGAGCGCACGGCACCCGACAGTGCTGAGCTCCAAGCCCCACACGTTGTACAAGGGCCGACGTTGATGTGAGCCCTGGCTGGGCCACAGTGCACAAACAGCTCACAAAAAACCAGGATAGTTTTCCTCTGGATAAAAGGGCTTGGGAAGGGCTCTGTGGGCTCTAGGGCCAAAACAGGGATGGAGGGAGCACAATCCCCCTCCCCACCACCACCCTGGGACCAGTCTCCTCAATTATACCCACACTACCCAGCAGGACAGCATAGAGAACAGATCATTAAAGAAAATTTATTTATTTTTTTTTTTTTTTTTTGACCTGAGGATATTTTAATTTGCATAATTCAGTGATCTGGTTTCAGACTGCTCCACAGACCACCGCGTCAACACAACGGGAAGGGTGGCAAACAGCGGCGCTGAGTCACAGATGAGACACTGAGGGTGCGAAGTCCTTACAGCAGCTTTGCTGTCAAAGCCAACGTAGTGTGTACCCATGGCTTGACATAACAGCAGCGAGTGTAAGGCAGTTTGGTAAGAAATATGGAAGACCAGAATGTTTCAGAAATTGATGTAACCCGCTCTTCTGACACAACAAATCCACAACACACTAAAGCAATAGAGTTGAATCTGATGCTGAGGTGTTTAGATGTTCCTGTTTCCAAAAAAGAAGCTACACTGCCTCTTGTCTGCCAAAAAAAAAAGGGATAAAAAATGGGGGCGAGGAGGGATAAGAAAGCAAGCACATCTTGTAGGTAAAAATTGTGTTGCTTAGCTTGGAGCTAACCCCTACGACATACATTACTGTCTTTCTGTTCAATCAGTGTTCTGCTACAAGAATCAGTTACATTCAATCATCTGAAAGAGCTATTAAAATGCTGATAAAAAATTCATAAAGTAACACACAGTAATGAATCAGGAGAATTCAGTAAAGTGAGACCTACCCTTAGAGCAGGGCAAGAATGAAGGTGAACGATCGTTTGGGCCTAGCGGGCATGAAATACCCTTTTGGAAGATGAATAATTCTGTTTTGGGCTGATAAGTTGAACTAATTTATAATGCTGTTTTAGGTCCACTGCTGAAATATTTCAAATCCCTCAACTTTAAAATGCATTGCCTGTCAGAAACGGGTCTCTTAACAGTTTCCTCTTAACATTTTTCAAAATGTAACCTAGACCAATTTGCATGATTTACTGCTTTATTGTATTATACCGTGCATGATTTAAAATGGGAAATAATTTTTTTTTTTTTTAAAAAAAAAAAAAAGAAAGACAGACAAGGTGGTGTGAAAGAATTGCTGCAGAAGAGATGCAATGTTTTTTACATCTCTGCACAATATAAAAAGGTGCTTTTCCTGCCCTGAATCAAGACAGGAAGGTATAACGCAGGCAACCTTGTGGGAACAAAGTAGTGGTTTGTCACAACAGAGCACAAATGCATCTGCCTACAGTGGCTTCTGCCGTGCGGGAAGCTCACCGCTCCCTGGTGGTGTTGACTGAGGCCACTGGGAGCTGAAAGCAAAGAGAGCTGGGGGCCCACAGCATCTCGCAATGTGCTCAGTATCTTGTAAGTCTATGGGGATCAAGATCGATTTGAGCTTTGCAGGCTCCAAGGTACAAGGCATGACTTGTCTCTCTCTGCAGGTGTTTTTTCTGACAAGTGGGTAGAGTCGTACAGTTTCCCAGCTGACTTCTCAAGAGTCAAGTCAGTGAGCCTGAGGGAGGAAAAGCAGCAGCAGCAAAGCCATCTCCTCTTTGTTTCACTTAAGAGATATTCCTCTGAGAGTGAGCGACTCCTACATTGTCAAGATCTTTTCTAAGGTGCCCATCTCTGTAACTGCACACAGGTTCACGGCCAAAGCATTTCCATGCCCGGTCAGCCTGCACTCCAAAATATCACTGCACGCAAACACCGTGGGACGTGTCGGGGTCGCTGCCACGCCGCGGAGGGCAGCAGACTGGCCAGCGTGGATGAGGACGGGCTGTGCTCAGCCTGGTGTTGGTGAGCTGCGATTGCTCCCCGGACAGCTGCTACCCCAGAGCTGAACACCAGCAGCTCTTGTCCCCACCGACCCATCTATCTTGGACAACAGCCTGTCGGGTAACCTAAACCTTCAATCAGTAGCACTCCATAATGGAAGCAAGCGGTTTCTTTCCCTTTAGCATTAAAAGATGTATAATGGAAGAGCTGGACTCTTTAGAAAATAGTACAGTAGCACTCATCAAGTAGTACGGTTACTCATCTTTGGGTGAATGTCCCTGAACAAAGTCATCTTGCCTTTTGATTCCACTCATTCATTTTACAAAAAACATAAACCTTTGCTATTTCAATTTTGGTAACAGGTTGCCATTTTAATGGGTTCTTTCCCATTAAAAGCTCATGGTTGATATAGGAAAGCAAAATGGTGGAAAAGTGCAAAGGGAGTGAAAAAGTGGTGTACCCCTCATTCCTAAACTAAAACTCTTGGTTCTGACACCAGCTGACTTCCATGGACAGCGTCAGATACGCTTGCTACACCTTGAACTGAGCTTGCACAGCTGGTGTTCACGACCTACAGCTCTAATTTCCTTTTTTACTGGGGCTAGAAGCATTCATTCTCTCTGAAAATGAAGCCAATGTGTTTCAAGTCAGAGACTGAAAACAGAGACTGTCCAATTCATTTCTAGCTCCTAAGACTATATTGCTGTGACTGATATTAAAGTGTTGCTAAAGAAGAAAGAAAGATACCCTCCCCAGCTGTAAAATAAGGCCATGACTCTGAAGGGCACTGAGTTGTTCATTAGAGGTTTCTACAGAAAAATATTAAGGGCACCAAATGATCCCACCATTTCCAGCTTCCCTTTCAAGTGATTCATCTCCAGATCAGACCTGGATTCAAAACCCCATCATTGGAATGGACCCTCATTACCTGTGCTATCAGCACCATCCATAAATGTATCCTTTACCTCCTAATTAGGCCAACAAAGGAGGACTATTAACAGCTAAATGTGTTACAAATGCAGCATTAGGGATAGAGACTATTGACCTTTTTACTCCGAGTGATCTATATACCTCTTTGTTCTGCTAAACACAGCTTCCTCTTGTCAGGGCATCACTGGGAAAGGGAATATAATCTGTTCTCTGATTGCACACAGGCTTTCCTTGTACTCAATTAGAAAAATAAAGAAAGAAGTTATCTGTACATCTTGCAATGACAGCCCCCCCCTTAGTACATACAAAACTCACAATCAGCATTGAAAGCCTGAATTTTACTAGTACTTGTTGAAGTTGATGAGAATGGCTAGTGCTTCGTACCACACAAAATCTGCCTGTTAGTAACCTCAGATGACCCGGAAAGACTAAAAACCAATTCTACGCATTTTCCTACATTACAGATTTTACATCAGTTGAAATCTTGGGAATCATATATGTATTTTTAAATACAATTGAGATCACCAGTTGAAAAAAAAAAGGAAAAAAAAAACCCTCAAGGAATTCAAACTCTACATAATATGTGATAATAAGGCTGTTATTGTGAAGGACTCTCTAATCGTGTATTTATTCACCTGCTCCCCATTAGGCAGATCTGTTAAACCAGCACTTTGTCCATCAGCACTTGAGTGCTTAAAGCTGAGTATGCCTCTTTCATAATTGCTGGCACCAGCGAAAGCCAAATTCTGAAACCTCTCTGAATGGGGCTTGCATTGTCAAGCATGCCTGAGAGATTTTGGGACAACCTTATCTACCAATGAGATCTCTATCTTGATTCTTAGATATCTCAGAGCCAAAAAAAAAAAAAAAAAAAAAAAAAACAGGAAAAAAAAAAAAAAAAAAAAAAAAGAGGGGGGTGGTGGGTGGGTGAAGGAATGCAGGAAGGGTCAGTCCTCACCTGATACTTTCCTCTCCTCCTCACTTTATAAAGTTAAACACTATCTGAGATTTATTGCTGTGAAAAGGAAAGTTAACCACATAATCAATAAAAAAAAAATCCAATTACAGTCTATGGTGGAACAACATTGCATATAATAAAAGTCTCACTTACAAGGATCTTAACCTACTTGGTAGTTCAGTTATGCAGTGGATATTAAGTCTCACAGCTATGAACATGAAACCAGTGGCGCCAGACTGGGCTCGCATTCACAGCAAACGCAATGAATGTTTTCCTGCCGGTGGGAAGGGAAAAGGCACAGACACTGCAATAAAGTCTTACTTGAACCTACTAAATCAGCTCACAAAAAGCATCACTGAGTGTTGACCAGCCTCCCTGGCAAGACAGGTCGTTACAGTCCTACCAGCCTCCCTGAAAAGGCATTTCTCTTAGTTTAGGTGATTCTTCTCAAGGCACACAGAGATATTTCTCCCTTTCTTTCCATTACTCACCATTCATCCAGGTGGAGCTTTTGCTACCTATAAGAAATATTCCCAGAAAACCCATCAACTTTGTTTTAGACGCTCAGACACTCCATATTGTGATTGCAAGTCCGCAATATAGTAGATTTGGGGGAAGAAGCGTGCAGCTCTAAACCAGAGTAGCTAGTCATTGGCAGAGCACAGAATGGCTTTGTAGGTTCAGACCTGGCTTTGCCCCTGGTCTATCATCGCAGACCAGGGAAGTCATAGCACATCTCAGTTTCTCTAATTGTAACAGAAGGATGAGAGCATCGGTGTACTTTAGTAAAATGAAATTTCATAGTACCTATGAAAAAAATGCACACTGGTATCATGCCATGAAAGATGTTTTTAAATGCTGAAAGTATCAGGCCATAGTTTCATACTCCTTACGACAGGATGACCGCTCTGCCGTATCTTCTGGCAATGCCTATTTGATTTGAATTGGGCAGGAACAAAATGGCAAAAAATATGTATGTTCCCATCTTGGCTGGGGGGGAAAGGTGATGCCTGATCCATGGCAAAATCAGGATGACAGTACTTGTTCCAGCATGCAGTCCACCAGGACAAAGTTATCCCTTTAAAGTTTCTGACGACATTTGAGTCAGCAGGGTTTCTAGGACATAAGCACTTTGCGTCCTATGGCCATGGATTTTTTAAAATACAAAATGATGTGCCCAAACCAAGATTTACGTTCCATGGAACCACTGTGTTAGTTCTTCTTGACCTGATACAAGGAGTATCGGCACTGGAATAACCTACCTCTGACATAACACATAACCTGGTGTTTTAGTAATGCAATATGAAAGTTGAATTTGTGACTTTTTGCTTGAAATCATTAGAAAGAGGAGGTTGTTCACACAATATGATGATACAAGACAAAATGTGGCCCGTGTAAGAGAACTCCTGCTAAAACGTGCAGAGCAGAGATGTGAGGAAGCACCAAGAGCCTTCACAGCACAGCTTTAGCATCGTGAGGCAGCACTGAGTACGTTAGAGTAAATGACAACGAGTTACAAACTGTGTAACACCTGACATTAAATGGCTCTGCTTTCAGTTACGTCAGTATAAAGCAGGGGCAGGTCCCTCAGTGCGGAAGAGACCAGAGGCATTGCTGCTGCCCCAGCTCCGCGGAGCGAGATCCAGAGCTGCAGCACTCCTCGTGAGAGAGGCTGAAGACCGGAGGGTGCCTCAGCGCACTGCCACGAGCTGATGTTCAAAGACGTGAGACGTGCATGCCGAGCAGCATGCCACCGCTGTTACACCCTGCTTCTCGGCAGGACACGATGTGTCTCACAGGAACACCCTTGGAGCTTAAAAGGCCAAGAAAGAGAAAGAGAGAAGCATCCTCATTTTAGAAGTAGTGAAAGGAGAGCCTCATCCTTGTGGGAGTTTTGCCCTTTAACTCCATTTCTATGGGAGTTGGCACCTAAATACCTCTGAGATTCTAGCCTTGATTTATCTACATCACTGTCCTGGTTTCAGCTGGGACAGAGTTAATTTTCCTCTGAGTAGCTGGTACAGTGCTGTGTTTTGGGCTTAGTATGAGAATAACGTTGTTAACACACTGATGTTCTAGTTGTTGCTAAGTAGTTGTAGTGCTTATACTAGGTCAAGGACTTTTCAGCTCCCTGTTCTCTGCCAGCGAGGAAGGGCACAAGGAGGGGAGGGGGCACAGCCAGGAGAGCTGACCCTGCCTGGCCAAAGGGATATTCCATACCATATGACATCATGCTCCATATATAGTATATATACTCCAAATTGGAGAGATATGGATGTGATGGGTGGACTGTTTGGTGGATAAGGAGTTGGTTGGATGGTGACATCCAGAGAGTGACAGCCAGTGGCTTGATGTCCAGATGGAGACGAGTGACAAGTGGTGTCCCTCAGGGGTCCACACTGGGACCAGTGCTGTTTGATGTGTTCATCAATGACATAGTGAGATTGAGAGCACCCTCAGCAAGTTTGTGGATGACACCAAGCTGAGCAGTGCAGTTGTGACACCAGAAGGACGGGATGTCACCCAGAGGGACCTGGACAAGCTGGAGAAGTGGGCCTGAGTGAACCTCATGAGGTTCAACAAGGCCAAGTGCAAAGTCCTTCACCTGGAACGGGGAAATCTACTGTGTCAATACAGGCTGGGTGATTGACAGCAGCCCTGCGGAGAAGGACTTGGGGGTGCTGGTTGATGAGAAGCTTGACATGAGCCGGCAATGTGCGCTGGCAGCCCAGAAGGCCAACTGTATCCTGGGCTGCATCAAAAGCAGCGTGACCAGCAGGTCGAGGGATTCTGCCCCTCTGCTCCACTCTGGCGAGACCCCACCGGCAGTGCTGTGTTCAGTTCTGGAATCCCCAACATTAAGAAGGACATGGATCTGCTGGAATGAGTCCAGTGGGCTGGATGGGGCCTTGAGCAGCCTGGTCTAGTGGGAGGTGTCCCTGCCCATGGAAGGGGGGCTGGAAAGAGGTGATCTTTAAGGTCCCTTCCAACCCAAACCATTCTATGATTCTATTATTCTATGACATAATCTGTGGGGAGTTGGCCAGGGGGATGGGCTATCGATCACCGGGTGGTGACCAATTATTGCCTTGTGCATCACTTGGTTTTGTATATTCCTTTATCAGTAATATTATCATTACTATTATTTCTTCTTCCTTCACTGTCCTATTAAACTGTTTTTTATCTCAAATCATGAGGGTTTCTTTTCCGATTCTCTCCCCATCCCACCTGGGGGATGACGGTGAGTGAGCGGCTGCGTGGTACCTTGTTGCTGGCTCGGGCTAAACCATGACAATCACACAGATGCTGGGACAGAGCTGGGAGACCAACCAAGGCTGTGAATCTCAGCCCAGTGCCTCCCATTCAATGGCACATTTTCCTCAAAAAAATGCAACACACTTGTACAAAGTGACACAAACAAAGCTAAACCTTGAAAAGCTTGCGAAACTTAGACTACCGGAGTCACCTAATGATGATCTCTGCCAGAAACTGGTTCCTAGTCTTCTCATTGATCATCTGTTTGGTCGGGGTTTGTTCCTAAAGATTTGCCTGGAGCAGCTGCAACAAGGAAAGGTGTTGCAGACATGAGGAAAATATAAATTATTTTCTGGATTTTAGTCTCATCTCCTAAAGTTTAGTTTAAGCCCTAAAAAGAAGAAAATTGCCAAAACCAAAGCAATCTGTCTTCTCTTTTTACTTATTTGTATCCCCCAGTTTCCCTGTTGCAAATGGTTCATGGCTAATTGAGTAACAAGAGAGGTGTCCTTCTTAAACAGCATAAATCAGTCACTGGTATAAATGGCTACTGCTGGACCGTTTTATGGAATGACTTCCACTAGTGGTGGATTCTTCATGGAAAACAACTAATTTTTCATATTGAGCCATTGCATCTGCACTTAGAAGCTCCACCAAGGGGAACAAACAAAACAAAACCCACTCCAGAGATGATCTATCTTGTCTTTGAAATTCATTCCTATTTTTACTGCTGCTTCTACACTGCCATGGTTCCATCAGACCCAACTTCAGCCTGCTGCTGACCACGCTGCCTGCAGGACGGCTGGCAGGTGGAAGAGCACCTCTCTTGCTTTGCAAATGCTTTCAATGGCAATTCCTTGAATGTAATGGCTTCTCAGGTCTGGAAGAGTGCAGTTACCAGCTAATATCCTCCAGGAACGGGGAGAAGACAGGAAGGGAGTAACAGTCTCATCGCATAAGCCCAGACTTCGGGCAGAAGCAGCACTACAGCAGGATGAGAGGATGAAGGAAGACCACAGTCTTCCGCAAAACCTCAGGTCGTGCTTCCTGCCTTGCTCCTGGGCAGCTCGCCAGACAGCTGCGGCAGCACCTTGGCAGCTACTGATCGCCAATCCAGCCTTCCTCTCTCCTGGTGCAACTGCAGGCTGGGTCTCTTACCTAGATATTCTGAGAGGAACAGATGCCAGCAGTTAGGCGAGCAACTCTGACTCTCACTAGACAATCTCAGTACCATTTTGCAGGCTGGATACAGCCCACAGACCTCCATTCTGAAATGCCTGAAGCCATGGACGTTACAGGATGCACAGGGATCGGCGATGTACGGTCAAGGTACGGAGCACATCTAGAGAAGACTGCTCGTGCATGTTCTTGACAAGATCTACAAACCATGCAAGAAGGACCCATCCAAGCAAAGACAGGGAGAGGGGAGAGGGGAGCTAATGGCTGTTAGGAGAAGAATGAGAGAAGTCTTGGATAAACTATGCTGGATGCAGCAGCCAATTAAGGGAAGGGCTGGGGACACATGGCAGTTCCATCCACGTTCTGGTTGGGCTGAACCCTTTCCTTACTCCCGGACACCCTGCCAGTCAAAGCTGCCTTGGGTTTAATAGCTGCCAGAAGCACTGAATCTGTGCTTTCTTCGCACTCGATAGCAGCATTCTTGGATGCAAACATTAGCACTTTACCCTAACCCAATTAATACCTAGTGTTCAGTCACAGCACTTATTAACATGTTGTTCACAGTGATTAAAACATTTCTTCTCGATTACCATACAGTCAAATGCTTGGAAGAGAGCTACAGTTAATGGGATACAGGCAAGGTTGCAAATCGTGGCTGTCACACTTGGGGAAGGGAAGGAAAAACCCCAGCCTTTTTTTGTGCTTCTTCCTCTTCTTTTAGAGTTGCTAATTAAGGGCTGACTTTTTGGGCAGAGAAAGAGGGGGGTGGAGGATGGGGAAAAGGAACTTTAGGTAATTGAAAGAATCCAATTCATGCAAGCGCCCGACTGGTGCTAACCTACATCATTAAAGTTGCCAGCTAACAAACATCAAACACAGGCCAGTATTAATGAAGCAGATGTATTAATTTCCGATTTCTGAGAAAGCTAAGCAACTGGCTGGCTTGCTGGCTTCCTCTGTGTCTCACTCCCTCTCTCTCTCTCCCCCCATCTGACAGCACTATTAATGATCTTTAATGCCCCACAGGCACTAATGGGTCCCGCTGGGAGTCCAGAAATACTGCAATTTGTATTGAGGATTTAGACATAACAAAAAAAAAAAAAAAAAAAAAAAAAAAAAGAAAAAAAAAAAAAAAAAACCCCAAAAAAGGAAAAAAAAAGCAAAAAAAAGCCCTCTGCTCTGGGGAGCAGGCGCTTGATCAGTCGTTTCCCCCTGTGGAATAGCACAACAGAATAATAAATGACAGCTCTGCGATTAAATCAAGCCTTCTGCTTTAAGTGCCAGAGAGTGTGTGATTGTCACTAACAATCTACCGCTTGTTAACACCGCTGGGGTATAAGCAAACAGCAGTCAACACTCCCCCCGCTCCCCCAAAATGGAGGCGGTCTACCTATTACTTCATTTATATATCTATCTATCCTGAGGGGAAACAATTCCCTGTAGGTATGGGTTGAGGGGTTTGTTGTTGTTATTGTTGTTGTTTTTAAATAACTTTTGTTATTCATGTATTGAAAATCTGAAGGGAAAAGGGGGAGAAAAGCCATCTGCTGCCACGTTCAATCAGGCAATTACTCCCAGCCGCATCCGGGCGCAGGACGAGCGCCGATCCCCCCGGCCACGGGGGCAGCGCCGGCACCACGCTGGGGCCAGACAAGCCCGCACCAAACCGTCCTCTCCGTAACTGCAAAAATAAAGGGATGTGTCTCCCTCCCAGCGGACTGGCAAAGCGAGCCAGAAGCCACCCCATTCCAGCAGCGGTCACAGCAACCCCTTTGTGTTGCTTAGTGAAGGACAGATTTGGTATCTCTGCCTTTCTCTGCCACGTCCCCTCTCAATCCATTCAGGTTTTGTGCGTTTTACCCCGCGAAGAAAACACAACGGGCCTTGTAACTACGGCTCTGTGCTTGGCCAAGGATGCTCAGAGTGGCACAGACCAAAAAAGACCTGGATGGTGCAATATATACCCAGAGACCAAGGACCTCCCCCCATTCGAGTCAATCCCTAAACTCCCACCGAGTTCAAAGGAAGCAAGACTGAGCCCCAGGCTCTTCTGAATGTGCCAACAGCATGAATTATCTGAGCAGGATAATTATTTTTCTTAGCCAAGAGGCAAGGTATTCTGTCTCACTGATACAAACTTTAAATATCACCCTGCTGTTTCATTTAGATGGAGACCAAAGAAAGGCATAACAGCTTATTATCATGGAGTTTTATGTTCAGGTGAAAATATATCGGGGATAAGGTTTTAACTCTGACATTAGCTGTCCAGACATTTTCATAACACCAATAACATTTGGAATTTCATCTATGAAATTACTCATATCTGAAGCATTTTAGATTTATGGTTTAGACATCAAGAGACTTTTTGACTCCATCCATCAGAAGAAAGCAACAGATGGAGAGGAGGCCTGGGCAATAAAAAAAATCAGGAACATCAACTTTCCCCAAAACAATTCCTTAAAAACTGGCCTTCATATTTGCCTCCAGAAGAGACAGAGATGCTGTTACATACAATTTAACTATCAATTACTTCTAGATGATGACTGGAATGAGTAAGAGTGTCGGTTTTAAATACTGCTACTTGAATCTTTTCTAACTTCATAAACAGGCTGTTAATTTGACAAAGCAGATCGGTGTGCCCAAACCTTCTATGTGCTAATACACACACAGAGCCATTTATTATGTTTCTCCTCTGCTCTTAGAGTTAGGCAAAATACCCCGAAGACCTATAATAAACTCATGATTTCTTGGAGGAACAATTTAGGTTATTTTTAAATGTAGATCTTAAAAGTTGTAGGATTACTGGATGGGAAGATATCAATCAAGTGATTCAAAATGTCCATTCTCCTTAAGTGAGTGATGGATCTTCTTTCTTCTTGCCTGTCTTCTTCTCTTTTCTGTGTCAGTCATACATCCCGGCTGCTATTCACACTTCATTCACAATCCTCTGTACCTATAATCTCTGTTATTTTGCTGTCGACTCCTCATGCCTCATTAGGCATGTTTGACACCTGCACCTAATACCTTTTCCCTGGCAATGCAGGACAGCTTTTGACAAGAACAGATATTTTTCCACAATAGCTTTAAAGAAGGTCTTCAAGTGTGTACCTTGCGTATTTTATGGGGTTAATGCGATTTTCCCCCTTATTCAATAAACTTACATCTTATTCCACTCTCCTTGTTAGACACAACTGAATTTTCTTTGTCCTGGTTAAAACACACACGTCTCTGAGATGGTAAACCAGCAAGAGCGAAGCAGTAATTTGGGCCGGTGGGGCCTGCATTAAGGACCTAAATCAACACAAACTTGTGAACGTTTTATGTGCCTATTTTAAAATAATATAAACCTAATTAACATGATAGCTTTTCTATATATAGGTAGAGATGACACTATTCCTACAAGAAAACTATCTATTAATTAGGCCTGAACTACTTAAAATAGAGTGCTAAATTACTAGAATTCTTGGACTCCTAAATTACTGTACCACTCAAGAGCACGAAACTAATTCTTTTGGGACTGTAACTTCATTTGTTAAAGTGCAACAAATAGTTGCTCAATGTCATAAGTGAGTTAAAATAATTCTGAAAGCTACAGGGTCACAAGAAGTCAAATGCGATCGTACACGCCACTCATTTAGTGAGGTCAGTGCTCATTGTAGAACACCCCACCGGGAAGTAACAACCCAAAACAAAAAGTGTACACAAGCTGTGTGTTAGGCTGTGCTATGGCTTGGGGGAGACCGAGACGCCTAAATCAGCCTTGCCGGAGAAATTCCTGCAGGTAATACTAAATACAAAGCAAGTTTGGAGGCCTCAGCATGAAAGTATTATTTATGACACTGACAATGATGACTAAAATATAAGGATAAAGGGGCATTCCTCTCCCAAACTGTCTTTTTTTCATTCCTTGTTAGAATAAAAATTGCGAAGGGTAGCTTGTTTTTGGCTTGGCTCTTTTCACTTGCAATTGAGCAAAACTGGAACGGATCCTTCAACAACAATATTCAGTCTATCTGTCAAAATACAGCTCTGTTTGTGCTGTAAACTAAGCAAAACCAACCCCGTGCTACAGGGAAATGCATTCTATCCTTCTGTATCCTGAGCATACATAGATTTGCTTGTACCTTCCCTAACTGAGGTTGGGGTGCTCTACCTGAGGGAATGAGGTCACATCTTTCAGAAATAGTAATTTCAGTAGATGCCAAACAAGATTTTCCTGCAGCCGCTTCGCAGTTCTCTTTGGTACATCAGAACAGCTGAAAGGAGTCAGCAGAAAAGGGACTGAGCACCTTCCGGCACCCTGCGAACGTGGACCAAGGGATGCACATTTCTTTTTTTATTTTCTTTTAAATTATAGCTCTTTTGTTGTTGTTTAATTTCTCTTTCCACTTCAGTGCCAAGGCAAATGTGAGGAAAGGTTGAAATGGCAGCTTTAGAATAATAATAATAATAATAAAAATAATAATCCACAGGAATCAAACATAATGATTCCAGCCCAGTCCCTCCGCTCTCCATGTGGCTGGGCCTTTAGAAGACCTCCCCTGCTATGTTCTTACACAAAGGAAACTATCTGCTCCCCCCATCTGGCATTATATTTGGCTGTCCTCACATTAAAATTAAATTCTGATAAAAATGGGCATAAAGGCGAAAGGGTTAGTAGGAAACAGTTCGCAGCAGTATTGATGAGAACAGCTTGCAGCTGGAAGCCTGAGATAACACAGTTTGTCAGAGCGCTGTCACACAGCTGCCTGCATAATGAGGTACGAAAAAAAAATGCTCTTTCATTTGTTATCAGTAGAAATCTCTAAAAGAGATGCATCATTTAGAAGTAGCCTGACTAATGGTCAAGTTCTACAGGGATGCAGATGGGATGTGGAAAATATTCCCCACCAGCAAAGCCCTAGGCTCTACCATCCTTAGCCACTCGCAGGCTCCTGCCAATGCGAGCAGACAGGACAGCAAGTACCTTTTTCTGTATAAAACGGGATTTCAGAGGCTGAGCTTGGATTTTAAAATGTGGCAGTGGTAAAACCCAGTTGTTAAAAGTGATTTTGTTAGAACTGTCACCCTCATGCCTCTCTTTAAAAGCGCTACACACTTAGGGCACAGAGTTTCTTCATTCAGGATTAACTCATACCAGTGCAACTGCAGTAAAATCACTCCTAATTTACACTGCTGGCAGAAAAGACTCAGACCCATAAATCTTTCGAAATACGTAAGGCACATTCTTGCAATGTATGAATTTCTTCAATTAAAAAAAAATGTTTTTAAAGCACCATTTTTCAATTATTTTCCAAGAAGCAGCAGTACCTCAGAATTCCCGGCTGCCCTTTCGGGTGGATCAGTATGAAAAATGAGGAAGAGGCACCAGAGGAGATGCAGGAGGTGGGACCAAGGGTCCATCTAGCCCAGTATCCTGTCAGGGACTAACAGAGAAAGGCATCACCCAAAGGCACCTACCAACAACCTGCTCATCAGGAGAGATTATTCTTATCCCCACTACTCTGATAACACTCAGTCTGTTAGATTCAGAAAGGAAAAATGGTCTTTAAACAGACTTTTACCAAGAATCGTTTCTTTTGATGGACAACATCAAGGCAGGAAGTCAAACAGGAAAACCTCTCACCAATTTATTGCCATCAGAAGTCCGATGTCTGAGATGTCTCGGTCCAAAACTGAATGGATCCAAATATTTCTGTATGCCATTTCAAGCTATTTGTGCAATGTCACACAAAATAACCCTACGCTCAGAGCCCCCGCGGCAGGGGTGGAAGGGCAGGGATGGCAAAGGGAAGCAAAGACAATCTTGACTTCCAACAGCACAATGAATTGCAATTTGTTAAACTGGTTTTGACAGGTAAAAGGGGGTACGTAAGACAGAAAGGAGAGAGGACATCGCACCAAAGATGCCAAATATTGATTGTGACCTTTTACGGAGGAACGCTTCCATTGTGCGAACAAGTTGTCTATGTAGTTAAAAGGCCAAGCAATGCTGAAGGTATTTTTTTCTTCCCCTTGCCAAATGTTAATTTGCACTGAGTGATTCACAGGGACTTTACAAGGATCACAGCCTTCCACAGAAATCTCCTTCATACCTCCACTGAATTGTGAAAAACAGTTTTTATGATTTAAAGGGAGTCATATGTATTATTTCTTCTGTCTCTCTCCGTTTCTAAAGACATCAGAGATGGTTAGGTGATTTTGATGTGTCTCTCCTCTCTCTTTACATTCCTCATGTGTTGCTCATTTTCTCCATTCCATTTGGGTTACAAGCCATCCTCTGTCATGTCCTGTTTCATGATCCTTTACCCTTGAACTCCATATTGCTGTTTCTCTTCAAAGGGGTTTCTGTGTTTCTCTCGCAGAGGAGAGAAACAAGGGCATCTCCAGACAACACTGCTCCGATCTACAAAGCTGTTACTACAGCAGAAGAAACCCCAGCATATTCATCTGCGCCACCTTAGCTTCTGCAAACACAGGAATAACAAACATTTCTTATTTTAAAGAGGCTTTTTTCCTTGCTATCTTTTTAGACTTTTTGAAAGATGGATATAGATTTGAATTCAATTTATTTGTTTAAAATTTTGGGGTTTGAAGCAATTCATTTATATAAAGGGAAATTAAGAGGAAAAATATGAGAAAATGGCATATTAAAATAGGAAAATAGCATTAAAATGGACTGTGGTTAAAGAATAACAATTTAAAAACAAAGCAAAATTTAAAAAAATCTTAATATTAAAGGGAGGTAAAATTAATACAAATTCTAAATTGTTGAAATAGCAACACAAAGTTCCCCTCCTTTCAATCTTGCCAACACTTCCACCTAAGTCCCAAATTCATGCTAGTCACTAGATCTTTGCCCTTTCCTTCACCATGAATGATGCCCTGACTGTACAGGACCTTCCACTATTGCACTCCCGCAGAGCTAGGCGGCTGTAAGAACAGCTTCAGAGTGGATTACGGAAAAGAAGACAACACCATGTGAATCCATGCTAAGGTTGCCCCCGGAATATCTCTTCCACCATCTATTCCCCCCCTGCAGCCTGCACCCAAACCATCCTCACTGTACTTTGGAGTTTTAGAAAAAACCCTGCGGACTTGGTACCTCTGCCTCTGGGCTTGCCGTCACCTACAGACCTGACGGAGGAAGGGGGTGGAGAAATCAGGAACTAGGAAATGTGACTTTGCTTCTGCTCCTGTTGAGCTTTAGGTCTTCTCGCGCAGGTACACTCCAAAGGAAAACAGAGAAGGGAGATCTGGGAGGTACGTGCAGACCATTATTTTGGCGTGGAGAGGGATGCTCAGGACACAGCGCTGCTGGAGGCTCACTGAAGAGCCAGCAGATACGGCCCTTCCACCTGCCAAATCCCTGCACCATCTCCCAAACAACAAAGTCCAAGGGCAACAGGACAGATGAAGCTCCTCAAGACTGTATGAGCTTCTGTCCTGGGCATTCTTCATTCACATGGAATTTCTATCCGTCAACTCTGAGGTGTGCTTTCTCTCCTTGGCAAGCGTGGCACTTGTTAAAATCACAGGGGCGAGTTGAACAGTGCGTAGGTGTGATTTAATGCTCCAGTGAGCTCTAGCACTCACTCAGCCCCTCATTTGAGAACAGACTCCCATTTTCTCCTTTTGACGCTGATAAATGTTGCCTTTGGGACCAAATCTGTGGAAATGGGATCACATGAAAGGAAAGGCACACAATAATAACCAAGTTTGATTTTTTTTTTTTTTTAAAGATGGCATCTGGGGGTTTAATCGACCTTCTGCATCAATAATATAATCTGCCTGTAACATTCCTTCTGAGCATGGTGATCTGGTGGCCATCAGCAGCTCCGGGCAGTCCTTGGGTGACCACAGGACAGTGGAGAAGCAGGACCAGGACGGCAAGACAGCACTTTAGCTGTATGCCGAAGTGCTGCAGAGCATCAGGAAGAGGATGCTCTTCCTTGCAGCTCCCCAAGGATCATGGATTAGGAAAAGGGATGCCAGATAAACCCTGTATCCTTTTTTTTTTTTTTTTTTTTTCCCCTCTAGGCCACTGTATTTACTACTGACGTTTGCCAAAAGTCTGCTCTGGGATGTGCAAAGATTCCGGTAACACCGGTGACTCTACAGATTTTGGACAGTAACCTGTCCTCTATACACCTGATTACCAGTAGTAAGCATGCAGGCATTATAGCATCTAAAACTTGTTTGCACAACCTCCGTGACACCACACCTTCAAATCTCTGCCCTTCCTGCTTCACAGCAAAATAAATCATCGACTCAAAATGTCCCCACCTATGGCTGGAGGCGGACAGATTCTCTGCCGCACCACAGCTGGCTCCTGTGGCAGCAGAAACCTAGCACGGCTCTAAGTTACCTTGGCAGCCATGATTTACAACAGTATTTCAGTGAATCTAATCAGAAGTGTGAATACTCCCCTCCTATCTGGCACACATCGTTGGCGTTCTAATTATTCACACATTTTGGCAAGCATTATGGTGTTCCCCTACCAAGCTCCTAATCCCTGTAGATCAGTTAAAAGAAATGAAAGAGAGAATCAAAAGGCACTTAAAAATTCAACGGTTCTCTAAATGGGTTTGAACAGGTTCCAGATTATCAGTGGTTGCAGTTGACTAGCACTTAAAATTAGGCCCTCCCTCTCCTACACAGCTCACATTTCCCCTTCTCATTTAAACAGTCTGCTTCTGATTCCTGGACGTACCTAAATGTCATTAAATGAGTAAAAAAGGAAAGTATCACCTACATGCTGTATATACCACAAAGCTCTGGTGTTTGTAATCTGTATTTGAAGCTATAAACTGCAACAAGAACAGATCACAACATGGAAAACAACTGTAGAACATGCTAATTCAAGAACGCGTGGTAACAACCCAAGTTTTCCTTTTGTTATTTCCATGTGGAAGAAATGCCCCTACAGTTGCTGTCTTACAAAAGAAAAGTAACATTGAGATCTATCCCATTTACAGTCATTAAACATGTATATTCCTTCCCTTAGCGCATTCTTCTCTACGCTGCATCTGAAGTACCTGCAGAAGGGCCTTCCTACCCGTGTTACCCTTCCAGTCAGCTTACTACCTATCCACAGGCGTTTCGCCGGCTCTCTCTCCGAAAGTCATAGAATCATAGAATCATAGAATTGTCAAGGTTGGAAAAGACCCTTAAGGTCACCGAGTCCAACCGTTAACCCATCACTGCCAAGTCCATCTATACCGTGCCCTCAAGCACCGCATCTCTCCGGTCGTTAAATACCTGCAGGTGTGGAGACTCACCCCCTTCCCTGGGCAGCCTGTTCCAGTGCCTGACCACCCTTTCGGGGAAGAAGTTTTTCCTAATATCTAACCTAAACCTCCCCTGGCGCAGCTTGAGGCCGTTTCCTCTCGTTCTATCAAGTCGCTTCAACGCTGCTGCAAGGCCTCTCCTCTGGCCAAGCTACGCACCAGCGCATGCCCAGGCAAGCACGCTTCATCCCCAGGTCACCCCGCCGCTCCTCTCGCCAGCCCCCGGCGCTACCCTCGGCCGCCCCCGTGGCTCTCCCCCTTCCCGCGCAGCGTTCTGCTCCCGCTCCTCCCTCTGACCC
Organism: Podiceps cristatus; assembly: GCA_000699545.1. Classification (NCBI taxonomy): domain Eukaryota; kingdom Metazoa; phylum Chordata; class Aves; order Podicipediformes; family Podicipedidae; genus Podiceps; species Podiceps cristatus. Next base: position 26,583 of record KL271113.1, read on the forward strand.
CCGAAGCAGAGCTGGGAATTATGTACAACCTCTCCGCTTCAGGTAGTTTAGCATTTAGGTCTCGAAGCCAGTTTTCTGCCGTCACTCGCACACACACATACACACTCTTGCACTGTCATATTTTTATATTTCACCAAGTTAGTTTTCAGCCAGCTATTTATGAGAGAAAAGACTGCTTTATGCTGCGCAGTTCCTTTCCTTCTCGCTTACTCGCTCCCAGGTGCCTTTTATAACTGTGATGCTTTTGTTACCGCACCGGCATCATACCAATAAAAACAGCACCCACACGTGCCTATTTATTAAAGACTCCAACCAGTTATGTACCTCTGTGCTCTGAGGAAACGCCAAAGGAGTAAGAATGTTGATGTTTCACACATGCGGAATAACACAGGACAGGTCAGCGCCTCAAAATGACTCTTTCTTAGGTGTCACCGTGGAAACGGGCCAAGACAAATTTCCACATCACTAACAAGGGTCTTGGAGTGACACTCATAGTAAAATGCAAAACTAAAAGCAGAGGGGAAAATACTAATAAACACATATGAGAACAAGACACTAGTAAAAGGGATGTTTTCATGCTTTTGTGTAGTCTGCAACAATTAGGGACTAATTTCTTATTTGGTGTAAATCAATAGAGTATCATTAAGCTCATTAGGATTTTGCAGATTTACACCGAATGAAGACCTGCATGGTGCTGTTCTCAGTTTCCACTTGCTAGGAGAGAGAGGTGGAAAGAGCTGGTCATGCACCAGTAACACAGCAGTTCTAGTTCACCGGTGGCCGCAAGGCTGTTCTAGAGGACGGGAAAGAAGGAAAGCAGAGAAAATGTGAAGATGAGATCGTGGAGAGGGGGCAATGTGAGTGAAAGAATGACATGCAGTGTCTGAGGGCTTTCCCAGACGCACGATCTCCTCAGAGCTCTCATAAGACGGCCCGTCTGTCTGGCAGTCCTAGTTGAACATAGTCGCTCAATGACAAAAGCTACTCACATAAATGTTATTTTCTCAAACACTATGAATCTTTTGAAATCAGATAGTAAAGGCATTAATATATCCATACATTTTTAGAAGTAATTTAATTACGGGGTCAAATACCGTTGGCTACATCTGATTTTCAGGCTTCCGTGTACATATTTAGATCAATCAACTATTTTCCATTTTTATTTTTAACATTATTTTTTAATATTCATCAGAGGTCTCTTGTGTTAGGCACAGTGTGGCTGAAGCATTAAAGAAGAGGCTTTAGGCACTGAAGACTTTCTAGATAAGGGCCCCAATAATATGGCTTTGATGAAGCCTCCACCCCATATCCAAGACGGCAGCTTGTACTTGCAAAACCTGGGCAGACTTCAACAAGAACAACAGCCAGGGAGTGACATGGGGACAACAGGCAGAAGTGGAAATAGTTACAGGTACAGCACAGAGGGAGCAGGTTTCCATTATTGTTACCTACAAGCTCCATCTTTTGTGGTCTTACTCAAGTACAACGTCCCACTGTTTTAAAGCAGAGTGCAGTTGCAAAGAAAGTAATTTAGTTTTCCTTGGTCTTCAAAACCAAATTACATTATTAGTCTTCTTGCAGCTTGCGTAAGGCCAGCAAAAACCCCACGAAGCTGGTGTACACTCCGCATTGTGCTCTCTGCTTAATACGAAAGCATGTGACTGTGTGACCACAGGTCTGGTATGAATTATTGCAGAACAACATTCCTCATTTATGAGCGCAGTCAAAACATTAAGGAGATTTAAATTTTCGTTTTAAGATTCACTCAATTTTAGTAGACCCTTTCATAAACTCTCTTTGGAATGATGTTTTAAGATTGTTAGCAACAGAACAAAGTTATCTAGAACACATCTGTATTAAGACTGAACCTAAATAGATTTTAGATAAGATACATTAATGACTTGTATTTATATGACGGCTCAAAGTGTTTCACAAATATTGATGAATTAAAGCCTCAAGACAGACTTCCAAGCAGGACGATGTTAACATACCCTATTTACAGATGGAACTGTAAACTCTGTCAAGAGATACTCAGAGATTAAATGATTTGCTTGGGGTCAGGAAGTCACGAATAGCACTCTGGAGCCACATGCCGCTGCCCTCATCAAAACACACTCTGCACATTATGAGTGATCAGCCGCAAATGCAAACATTCAGAAACCCTGACTTTACGCCATGAGATAACCATGGTATTTACAGGCCAGAAGAACAAAAGTTCCGCTCTTGTTTTTCCTCGTTACATCCTCTTTAGTCTGCAAACAAGAATAAAAAATAAACAAGCACAACAAATAAATAAATAAATACATAAATTTGGCCTGCTGAATGGCAGTTGGCTTTATTTATATTCTCTGTGCCAGAAACAAAGGCAACCTATTATCTGCCCTCCAATATGATAAATGTGTGTAAACTGAAAAAGTCCATAGCTTGCAATGGATAACATTTTGTACCTTTAGTGTCTTAAAGCAAGGCAACTTTATGCCATAAACGACTCCTTGCCTAGCAATAACGTTATATGTTCTCAGGGAGAAAACGGAAGAGAAAGGGAAGGAAAAACAAATCTCGTGCCATTTGACTAAAAACACAAAAGTATTCATTAGATGCGTTGCGATGGCCAGAGTCTGAGGGATTCTGGGATTTCTCTCAGTAGCTGACAAACAAGAAAAAGAATCTTATTGTTGGACCGGACATAGGCTATTTCCAACATGTACACATTTCTTTATTGGATGTTTCTTACCCATCTACTTTTACTTTGCATTGTCCTTGGTTATCTGTGCACATTGAGATGTTTTTTTTAAATGGTGGTGGGTGGTTGTGAAATCTTAAATGGCTGAGGGCCTTCCCCAGGCAGAAAACGAGTGCCACCCTCCCAAAACACTGCCACGCAGAGGTGCTCACACCACCCTCCCCTATTACACGCCTCAAATAGGCAAAGGATATCAAAACAGAGAGAAATGAGCTCTAATGATAGCAAAAAGTGCTGAAGAGCCTTACAAAACTCACCTAAGAACAAATTTAAGAGTGACTGGTGTGAATCCTGGCCTGGGATAAGCTGCAACCACAGGAGGAAATCAAACATCTGGGCCATGTGCAGCCTGAACCTATGCACGCGTGTTATTTGAGGCAGTCTTTACCCTTTAGAGATCCTACATAAAACTCAACACTATGAGGGCACTACTGCGTGCCAGTAATGTAACAGATGAGCGCAAAACCCCCCAAAGGTTCTTCCTACTTTTAAGGAGAGACTCAGGGAGATGCATTTGCACGATGTCTCCTGCAGATTGCAAAACTCAAACCAATGCAACCTAAGTCTCCATTCTGCTCGATCACAACCCAGGACCAGATTCCATGATGCTGGGAGAGGGACGTACTCAATGGCCTCCTCTGATCTGTTCGGGGACAAGTTACGCTTGAATCTGTCTCTACCTCTGTGTGTGGCAAGGGCAACACCGCTGCCACAGAAGCACCACAGGACTTTCACACTGCGCGGCAGCAATCGAACCTCTCTCGTAGGGCACAGCTTTGTGAACATTCATCAGCAGAGGAATCCCTTCATCTGACACACCAGTGGTATCTAAACGCTCTGTGCTAAACAAATGGGCTTGATCACAAAGCCGGCTGCACATTTTAATAGAAGCTCCAGTTTTAAAACACTGCTTGCCTTTTAGTCTATGTGGGATTTTCTTTTCTTCTTTTTTAACTTAGTAAATGCCATGGTGCACTCTCATTTTCGATTTTAATGGCTAAAGATATGCACGCAAAAAGCATCCTAATTACTGCTTTCCTGGCAGACACAGCCATTTCCTTGGGTTTTTATTGCCATTAGTTTTCCTCACCGATTTATCCTTAGCTACTCTCTTTGCATCTTCCTCGCCTCCCCTGAGCCCTTTCCTCCTCGCTTCTCAAGACTTGTCAGCACGCCTCCAATCCCCAGGAGAGATTGAAGGCCTTGTAAAACCCACTGCGCAAACAAGCATTCCTGTTCATTTATCACATTTAGCATGCGCACTTCCACACTCATCAAAACCAAGCCTGAGCTCGCGAAGTCATTTCCCTCTCCCAATTACAAATTAGTCCATTAGGCTGTCTGCAGTAGGCCCTCTGTTGCATCTTGGTAATGGCTTCTGAGATTTCCATCATAATCGTAATGGCTCCCTGTGCAGCCATGAGGGCAGATGGAGGCCGCTCGTGGGTAATGAGGTATCACACTACCAAAGGGCACAGCTCTGGGCTCATTATTTAGTCTTGGCTGTTTTGTGAAAACAACAACAAAGGTAAAATGCTGAAGGGAACACTTTAGCATATTAAATTAACACTTCTTGAAATTTCTCTCTGTAAACATGCCATATTTTTTCTTTATGAAACATCCCATGTGTCTGAGTGTGCGACATGAGGGAAGAGGGAGGAAGGGAAGAGGGACCATGGGGACAGCGTGCGCTGCCACGTCCTCCCCGCACGCAGAAAGCCTCGCCCCGTGGGCGCTGTGGACGCTGAGCTGGAGGAACACGAGGACAGACCCGAGGGCCTCAGCTCGCCACGGGGCTGACAGAGGGCTCGGCAAGCTTTGCCCTTTCCTACGATCTGGCCTGCGGGTACACATGGGAGCTGCCTAGCACCCACCACTTCAGGTTACTTGAGCTGTCTCTAAAGGTGACATCTCCAAGGGATGTACCTACTGGGGAGGTGAATTGGTTGGACGGTCCGGGTCTAATTGCTAATTCTGGGACTTGGCACTGCGGCTGTTCCTTTTACAACTGCAGCCGAGGCTGGACAAAACCTAATATGCCCAAAGGTGTCACCTTCCCTAATGAAGACAGCACCCTAAGAAAACCAGAGAGTGAAACCTGGTGAGACAACCCTCTGCCTCCAGCTGCAGCAGCCCGAGAGCCCCTGCACGGGGGGGTCGGCACAGCACCGCAGCCTCCGCTCGCTCCCCAGGCTGAGGGACGTGGAGCCTGGCAGCCGAGTAACTTATTTCAAAGGGAGAAGCAACATTTAAGACAAGCAGGTTAAAATCAATATCAATTAGACACTCTCTGAACATTGCTGCTCTCTTTAGATTTTGTGTATTGGATGTGAACTGTTGCTAATTTGACTTCATTCCCGGCGGTGCAATAGTGTTCAAGATATCAAATCCTACTGCACACTGGAAGTTAGGGACAGTTAAGGCGAAGGCTCTCCCTTCTCCCTGGAGCTGAGCTTAATTTGCTTTCCTTGTCATTTTTTTTACGCGTCTGAGATCACGAGATGATAAACAGGGCAGTGGTGAGGCCAGCGGCAGAGCTGTAACGTAGCGGGGATGGGGAACGAGTACAGGGAAGGGACGGGAAGTTTTTGTCCCTCTCCCTAACACAACTTCAAACGCTATTACAAGAGTAAGTCTGCAGAAGAACATAAATGCAATAAATGTCTTTATAGGTCTGGCACCTTATGGAATTTGCCTAAATGTCAGCCAAGACATGTACAGGAAAGAGGCAAATCAACCAGCGAAGGGAGGGATTTTTACACATCTTTTACACACATTACCCCTGCTTCTCTTGCGGGGTGCGTCCCTGCCTGCAGCCGGAGAGCTGGAGGTGCAGCCCCACCGGGAGATGCCGGAACAACCTCAACGTTTCTCTTCAAGACATTTTCCTCGAGTCACTGCGCAGCACCTCCTGTGCCCCTTTCTGAACATCCTGGTGGAGCCAGCCGCGCTGTCTATGCTGAAACACATTTCTAGATGCTAGATAGCGAGTGAATATTGGAAAACACGTTTCACAGCTGAAATACTGTTCGTATAGGAAAAAAAAAAAAAAGCAAGCCAGACCGGTGATTCTTTGAGATAAGAGGAGAAAATACAAAGTTAGCAGGCGGATTGCTATCCAACTCTGCTTTGGTGAGCAGTAAAACACAAATTTATGAGCTGGGTTTTGTTAAAGTCGGATATGGATTTTTGAAAATGAAAAGGATGGATGGGGGGATGGCAGTGAGACATTTAATCAATGTCATAAAAATGTAACATTCATTGGTCTCCTAAAATGAAATTAATAATCTGTGTAGAAGTATCATTAGGAGATAAGTGACATTTTTAGGCTTTGATTTGTAACTTGTAACAAATCTTACTTCCACATATTTCAAACATTCTTAGTGATATCCATCTTTATTAAAACATACCAAAACCTTTTCACCTCAGCTGGAGTGGCCCATCAAGCATTTTTTCCCCAGCATAATATCCTTAAGTAAAAAGATACATTATCAGGCACAGACTTTCCAGTAATGAAGGCAGGAAGAGACATGCTCCATACCATATTCAAATTAAATCAGGGATTTCAATACTCCCTGATTATCAGGGAGTCTTGTCTTTCACTAATAAATTTCTCCTTCATCCCAGGCACAGGCTTTCTAAGCCCTCACTGAACTGATCAGACATTTCATTGTACGCAGAAGGGTAAAAGTAAGGTGTGTGCATGTGAGGAGGAGGAGTGTGGGGTGGGGGGGATAAAAAATTAGGCAAGTCTGCTAAATAAATGATTGGAAATATTACATGAAAAGGCAGCCTTATAGGAACACAAACCTGATTCGCATGCCTTGCTGAATTTAGGAGGATTTGGGGGAAGGAGTAGCTAATATACAGAGGCTTATTCTCCTTACATTTAACGTCAAGGTATTTGCATCAGAGTATTTCCATGCATTTTAATGGAGCTACCTTTGATTTGCACCAGCTAAGCGAGATGAGAAAGGGGAGCCCACGGGTTACTGCGCACCCTCTCTCAGACAGGAGGGGAGCTGACGCGCTTCCTCTCCCCCCTTGGCCCTCCCCTTGCCTTTTTAAACATAAGGCACAGAAGGGCATCTGGAAAGATTTTTATTTTTTTAATTACCAACAGAATCACAATCGACTCATGCGACCAGGAGAGTGCACCTTTTCTTCGCGGATCCCTGTCAAACACATTCTAATTAAGCTGTTTCTATTTTCATTGTGGAACAAGAGGAGGAGGACGGCAGGGAAAAGTTGGTGAGAGTTATCACCGTACACATTCCGAAGTTACAGAGATAAAGGATAACCCCCACGTGGTGGCTGTGACAACAACAGATAGAGTCCCCTGCTGAGAGCGGTGTGCTGGAGCTGGGCGCATCGTCCTTGCCTCAAAGAGAAAACAGCACAAACAGAAAAGGGAGATAAAGAAGGTATCACAATCCTATGTATAAATGGAAACTGAGGCACAGAGAGATGCGATTCTTTGCCCAATATCACAAAGCTGCTCTACATCAAAATCAAGCGGTGCACCTGATTCTCCGAAGTCCCAGTTAAGTGCCTTAATCAAAAACTGCTTCAGGGCCTAGAGAGAATTGTCCTTTATATTAATTATCCTTTACATTGAAGAGTCAACTAGGAAAGTGTTCTTGCTTTCACTACTAGGCCAACTTCCAAAGGGTCCCACTTAATAAAACATTCAAAACTTCACAGGGGATTTTTGACCGATTTTGTTACCAGCTTTGACTCTAATTGTGTTATCCCATAACTGCTCTAGCATGTGAGAAAAGAACACATTTATTTATACAGCTAACTCTGTACAAATTTAGTATCCACATATAAGGGAATTTGCTGACACTATTATGGCCACACAAATGCCCTTCTCTCACTTAGCCCCATTAAGATTCAAAGGAACAATTTAAAAAAAAATGTCCAGCAACACAAGTGATCACAAGAAATTCTGACCACTTCCAAATACTGAGATGATATTTTTACATGTACCCAAGGGCTTTGGGCTCCCAAGTTTCATTAAGAACGGGTCAGGCCGCAGAGCTGCAAGTTTGGGCGTAATGAGTCTGGACTCTCTTTGTATTTGGAATTACTTTACTCACAGGAGAAAACTATACATAGTAGTATACATATACATACAGTATATACATCTATAAATCACAACTTTCCCAGCTAGAAAGCCTTAGGCTGCCCGTAGTTAGTTGGCTTCACAGCTTCCGAGTGGGCTCACATGGCCGCATCAGGAATGGCACAGGTAACTGACGGCAAACGGACACACACCGATCTCATAATACCAGAAAGGGCGTCCAGCTGCCCTACTTCATTCTCTACCTCTGAAGTACCCCCTATCGACAGGTATTGCAAATAATGACTCGGTAATTCACACTACATCCCCTTATTATATTTTTGCATACCTTGCTTTTTGTTGAAATTATTTACTGAAAGAAAAAAACCAAAGGCCCCTCCCTTTGAGAAGGTTAGGTCTTTGCTCAAGCCCACAGATTTTAACCTCATAAATATTCCCAGCTATAAGATCTTATTAAGAAGGTATGTCTCCCAAGAGCATAAAACCATCAAGCTGTAAATTTTATTTAATTTCCCATGAGATTTCCTAGCCTCATACATATAATTAGAGTGCAGTATAGAGCACTTTTTGTGTTTTGTCAATAAATCACTAGGGAACAATCAACGTTTAAGAGGACAAGCTTTAATGATTTTTCAGACCCCTAAGCAATCATGCCTGCTACAGTGGCAAGCTGGTCTTTAACTTTCTCTAACTAGGATTGTGGACTGTAATGTTAGATAGGGTCCCACACACTTAATCCTATTAGACTCCGCAGCCCAGACAATCATAGCTTATACCCCAGGGACATACTGATTTTGATTTGGTTGACAGATAAGACTAGCCAAGCTACTGTAGGCTATGCTTTATTAAGTGTTTACAAATTAAATATCTTAAGGTCTGTAACAAGCACAACTCTGCCGCACAGCCAACTGCAGATTTGCAATTACCTGTGCAGATGGACAAAAGACGACTCTCCATCAATCACCGAGAGCACATCTTACGGTATCAGTTGCATCGAGTGCCACCTGTCAAGAGGCACCAGCCCGTTCCTCACCCAAAGAGATACAAGGCGCTCTTATCTCCATTTCAGTACCGCCTCTTGAGAAACTGAAGTCTTCTTGAAGGAAGTTTGTGCTTTTGTTTGCGATAAAATATCTTAGGAATGTCTTTGTCAGGAGGAACTCATCAGGGTATATTTCAGTATTGAGCCATGACAGAAACTGTCATATTTTTAAAAAGGCAACACTCACCTCACCTATTGCCCTTCTTTATCTTAACTTGCAAACTGAGTATTTTTTCACTGCCCGTAATTTCCGTACTGCTGCCACAGCCTTTATCCGTTCTGTCTAATTCAGCCTACTTGGGTTCTCTTGGAAGTTCCTACATACACGGTGTAGACCGAGATAAACCATCCTTTCATATGCAGATTGTCTGTGACTTTTGGAAAGACAATCCCATTCTGTGTTACAAAAACCCACTAGATATTGTAGATGATTTAGAGACAAAATGCATACAATCAAAATCTTTCTTGCATGCATACCATAAAATAACTGTTACACCTGGGAGAGCTGAATGAGTCTATTTCTGATTCGGCACTATTTTACCCTTGACTTTGCACTGATGGCAATGACAGAAGGAGAAAAATAACTGTAGAGAATTGGATGCAAAGAATTCATAAATTTACTGAAAGGGAACACCTGAAAAAGAGAAAGTGCCTTCCCGAACTATACAATGCATGGCAGTATACAGAGCTACCTGGGTCAACAGATAGGACGGTATTTCTGTACCCTGAATTACCCTTGTGATCTCAAGTGGAAACCATCTTATAGGCACTGAATGCACATTAAACACTTGAGCTTTTCGTCGTATAATTTGATAATCACACCAACTACACTATCAGGCAAAAGTCTCCCAAGTACTTTAAATATGTTAATGAACCAAGATTTTATCTATAGTCTTATACCGCTTGCACAAATCTATAAATAGGCTTATCTCAGGGTTATTGCTGTTATAAATTAATTATGGAAATGTCAACCAAATCAGGTACATGCCAAAGGAGTAATGGGGAGAGCAGTGATTTGCAACAGAAGATTCAGATACCGGGTGACCTGCATGAAAGGTTCACAGCCCCTGGCAGCAGTCCACAAGCTTCGGGGGAATTTAACCTTGAAGAATACACTTAAAATTGGTTTTCATATGAGTAATTGACAGTAGCTGAAGAAGTGAACTGAGTTAGGGAAGAGTTATTGCACTGTTTTCTTTTAGGATCTCATTCCTTAAGACACAATTGTTTCTTTTTAGATACCAGGAGCTATAGAGTAAAGGGTTTGGGGGGTTTGATTTTCTATTTGTTTGGAGGTTTTCTTGAGAAGGAAAGGTGAGGGAATGGAGATTAGGAGCCCTGATGTAAATTACTTAACTTTACCAAACTACGCCAAAGGTATGCCTAGGAATGAAATACAGTTATTTAGAAGGAAAAACCCAATCAAATAAAAATTTTTGATTTCCCACTTAGATTTATCTATTTATTTTTAAGTATAACAACAGAAGTATGTGACTCCTGAATATTGTAAGAAACTCCTCATGTGCATCTGTGCATTTATACTAAATCTGACCCAAATGGCACTCTAAGAAGGTTGTGAGATATGTCAGAGCACAACAGCTACTTAGATCCTAAATGCCACATTGCTTCTACTATTTATTCTTTACACTGTGAGTGCACCTGTGAACCCTGTCTGCGGTTAAGGACTCTTATTACATCAGCTACTTCACAAACTGAACAAAAAGATGACACATGCCCCAAACACCTAGTATTCAAAAAGGAAACATTCTTCATCTTCCATGGTTAATGCCTATCCTTTTCATTTGATCTGAAGACTTTTTTTTTTTTTAATTATTATTTCTGCTTTTCTTATTCTTATAATAGGATGATATCATTGTTGAGGAAATGATAAAGAAAAAAGTAGGACATGAGTGAATGAAATAGCACATCATAAGTGCCAGCAATGCTGAAGCTGAGGTATGTTAAAAATCTACATATATTCTCTCATCAGAAAGTTTAATGCAAGGAGCTGCTGATTATACATAGTTTTAAGAAAAAACAAGAGAAAAGAAAAAAGTAAACATCACTTTCACAGTGATTAGTATCGGCAGTGTTTGAGTCTAGTCCTATTCTGCTATAGCCAATCTGAAGTGATCACAGAACTCATCCCAAAGAGCTTGCAAAAAACGCGATCTCCTTCGCTAGGAATCTAGATAATATTCTGGGTAACCGAATTCTGTCTCACAGCCAGGATCCACTTCTGTGTGATGGAAACATAAATATATTTGTGAAAGAGGTTGCTTCTAGAATATCAAATAATCTCAGGATACTTGTAGATGCTTTATTCTTCTGGCTACATCAATCTAAATAGGTTAAACAAAATGCCTTCTGTTGCTAGCTAGGACAGGGTGCTCCAGCCGGTCAAATATAGATCTGATTGCAATGATCCAGGGGCCTTGCAATCTCCCGGCTACGTTATTACAGTTCACTACTCCTAAACATGAGCTACAGAGAGTGGCCAATGCAATGATAACCAGATGGACCATTTATCGGGTTGGTTCTTGTCTCATAATTGCAGCCCACCTCAAATACTAGGAATCAATCAAAGTCTCAGCCTGCAACTCTCAAGATGCTCTATAGAAATGATCAAATTGCCAAAGGATGTCCCTCTCAGCTGGAGGAAAACACTGCCAAGCAGGCAGGGTGTCCAGCAATATTAGTGCAAACAAGAAAGTGTCTGAGAAAAGAGGACTGAGAGTCCCCATCTAACACCCTTAGGGCCACACTTCACAAGTGGGAAGGCAAAATGTCCAAAGACCTGATTATCTCAAAGTAGAATATCATTGAATTTCCTCCTTTTAACTGCAATGAAGACAGCTATTTTAAGACTTGAAAGAAAGAAGCTGAATGAAATAAAGGCTGTTCCACAGGCCAGGAGGCAGAAAGGAATGAAGTTGTCAACAAGCCATTTTATGGACTCTTTCTATTTGGATGGATTCCTCCTTGGTACCACAGGACCAGCATACGGCCTGCACACTATTTAAATACAGATTCAACTCTGAACTGCGGAGGAAGCAATTCAGTGCCGCTTAGATTCTCTGCTGGCCCTCTGCACTGGAAGACCTTCAACCACACTACCCACTTGCCCTTACAAGACAAAAGCGCCATACTTTGGTTTAAATACTAGAACCGCGGAAGCTACACAAGAGTATTGAGTGTTCTGTGAAACTCCGCACTGCAGCATCTGCTACTGGTCCTTTTCATTAAAAATCAAAAGTTATGCTACAGACATTCAATCCATATCTACTAACTGCTTAATATTCTGATTAGATAATGGACTCAAATTCTCAATGAAAAAGTTACAGCATGAAGGAATTTTCAACGATGAACTTTAGTTCTAATGATTTTGATAAAATGCTAAATATTTCCTGAAAAGTCACTATGATTTATAAATACACATCCGTCATTCTACTGCAATAGGGTGGTGCATACCACTACTCCAGTCAAACTTTAAAAAAAAAAAAAATCTGTATAAAGCTTGTGCAGCTCCTCCAATGACATTGTGGGATGCCCGAAATAAAGCGAGTAACCTCTGGTTACCTTCTCCTGACCTGTGTTTTACACAGTAAATGGTCAACCATACACTCAACCTCTACACATTTCTTTTTCCTTGGCGCCTACAAATCTTTAACTAAACCTCCAAAACATTTGTGTGCCTCGCAAGGGATGTTACCACCATCATATGTGCAGCTCTCAAATCGCGTTGCAATTTCTAGGAGTGTCGCCGTATTTGTGGGCGCCAGCACGGAAGGCACTATCGGACTGTCCTGCGATCGCTTTCCATAACCTCCTGCCACAGATACACGATGCAGGTTCCAGCTTGTTGCTGTCCTGGCAGCTGCATGGTTGTACTCTTATGGAAAGCATTTAGAGAATAACTGGTGATGCAGGATTCAAGGAGCCTGGAAATATAGATTAAAATATCACCTCATACTCATGATCTCCCCACTTACTTCTCCTAAAATTTTAACGAGGTTGAACTGGGCAGACATACCCTTGGAGAGACTGTGTGGAGATGGATCATACCCCATTCGCAACGACCTGGTCAAAACTACTGCTCATAAACAGAGCAGGGATTTGCTAACTATGCAGCTTCAGGGCCAAGCCGTTATGGCTTATTCAAAACAGGCTAACAAGTACTCTGGTTACATCCTGGAATTCATAAAACTTTTGAAAGTGTTATATTGGTCCTGTAAAAGTGGAATGTGTGTGTAGTATATTCTAAAGACGTCTAAATGTTTAAAGTATTTCACATAAGGCTGTGGAAAAAGCTTGTCTTCCCCCCTCTGTTTTGCCATTAAACGCTATTTGTGGATAATGAAAAGCAGAGAAGTACAGGCCTGCATACCTAGGCCGTCAAACGATATTAAAACAAAAGAGGTTGGGAAGAGTGATCTTAATTACAATAGATGCCATGCACAGCACAAATCTCATACCCAGCAGAGAGCGGTAAAAATTACAGAGCTTTATTCATGATATCCAGGTGCCTCCAGGTCCTGATCCAAACCCACTGAAAACCCGAGAAAGATTTCACTGGGCTTTGGATCAGGTTTCTGGCATGTACAACTGTGCTTACGCTGTTTGGGGACACGGTGAATGACTAATATTGCTACTGACCTGGCTGAGGTGGAATGACTCAGTATCTTCTTGAAACTGGGGCCTGAACAGTGGTTAAAGACTTAGAAATGTAAAAGAGGAGTTCTCTTTTTCCATATCTTAAGAGTAAGGCAGGATCACATGGATGCACTGTTTATCCAAACTAGGAAAGGACTGGATGTCCTTTATTCTTTTCAGAAAACTACAGGTGAAATGTGTTTCCCTTATGGCTCTAGACTAGCAAGAAAAATGGAATAAATAAACATGAAATGTGGAAAAAAGGAGGAGTCCCTGTTATTGCACCATGGTAAATGAGGTGGTGAAGACAGACTTAAAACTGGTATTTTCCATTAAAAAATACACTTCTACCATCTCTGACAAAATACAGTTCACTGTCATTTAGACCTGACCAGCAGCTCTAAAGGAATATGGAATTATCTGCCTTGAAATGAAATAAAGGCCGTCCTGAGCCCAAGACACAGGATGAAGAGATGGAGCCCAGCTAACCCACCACCAAGCCGTACCCTGAGGACACTGTCTGTAGACACCCGCATACATCCCGTAAATGGGAGAAGATCCTTCTCACACTCAACAGGTTCATGAGGACATTTTATTCCTTTTATTCCCCCAAAAGCCACAGACAGTGCTGTGCTGCAACTGGCCAACCATGTTCTAATTAAGCAATAGTAGTTTCAGCACAGACTATTTCCTGGGGATTAATGACCAACAGAGAAGCGGTTGATGATCTGAGGCCCATTAATGCCAGTTAGTCATTAATCCCCAGCTATACTCCGCATCTAAGTCATTACAGATAATACTAGACTGGGGTACAGACTTCTTGTGTGGATACTTATTATTGGTTTTTGAGTGCTTGACGTTGCTGTTGCAAAGCTTTGCTATTGCTTATAAGCTGAGGGAGAGACAGGAGGAAGTAACATTTCTGATTATGAAGGTTTAAGCCTCAGAACTCCAAACTTCCTCTATGAGTTCAGATAAGCTCCCTAATCTCTCTGCAACTAAATCACATCACCTTGAAAGGGGAAAAAAGATTACCTATTTACAAGATATGCAAATAAATCATCAGAAATGTAAGCTTTCACTAGTCAGAGTATCACACTGTTTACCGACCTCACACTTTGCTCCAGAAATGATTAAAAAGGAAAAAGAAAAAAAGAAAAAGAAAAAAGACGAGAATGAGGAATGGCTACAGCAGCACAGAGAAAGGTGCATCGCACCCTCTGGTTTCCCACCTTCCGTGCCACACACACACACCAGCTGAGACCGTTCTCTCGCAATGCTGGTGAGGCAGAATCCGCCCCGAGAGCGCACGGAAGAATGCTCCAGGAAGCCGACAACCCACCGCCGGCGCTGCCCGTTGGCTGAAGCACACTTGGGATGTCCCAGCTTCAGCCTTACGCTTCCTTTGCTGCTGAAAATCGCCTCTGTTGAATTAGGAGTTAATCAGGTCCGAGCGGTTTATGCTTACTATAGGTTTTGCGGCACCTTCCACAAGAATGTCGAGGGTTGTGGGAAGTTCCAGCTAATTGGTCTGCCTGTAGAAGGTAGTTATTATTATTATTAGTTCTACTACTATTACTTCTAATGTGGAACAGACACAGCCCCTCCATGCTCTGAAATATACCCTTGTCTCGCTGTTGCCTATTAATAGCCTCTGCATATGCGACATTGCCTGATGGAGGAGTCTGACACTCATTTTTCACTCACTCGCCTCTCCCTGTCACTGAAGAATATATTCTTTCCTGTTAAAATCCTACCAATAATCCAGGTTATACATTCCCTAGGAAGTCCTGGCAGCTAAGTGGACCATACGTAGCTGGAAGAGAAGGAAGAACGAGGAACCATTTTACATCTTTGAGCATGTGTAATAAAAATAGCTATTAACTCCAGCACATAGGTTGTGATTTACTTTAATTACAATATTGGAAAGAGAAACACATGAAAGAGCAGTGTCACATATCAGATCACGCTACCACTGCACTAAGGAGTGCTATACGCTATTGATTAATACACTACTTCAGATAGATGTACTGTTCTGATCCATTCGGCCAAATCAGTGCAAGAGCAGGTAATAAACTGCGCAGGTATATATTGCCCACAGCACTCAGGTAGGCAGACATATTCATCTCATAAAAATAATATTTGCAATAGTAAAGAAAAAATCCAATTAGTGTCTAAAAATCCCAAGACATGATGCTACGGGGGGTGGGGTGGGTGGGGTGGGGTGTGAAGAAAGGGGAAAAAATCCCCTCTAAGGCTTGATACCCTGACAACCACCAGGTAATATTTTGCTTTTATTGTCTACAAAGTAATGAGAAAGAGGGAAGAGTTGTGGGAGTGGGTGTCAGTGAGACGCTTTACAATAGGAGTAAGACATTGCAGGGTACGGAAGGTGACTTGCGTCTCCCCATTTAAGATCTCCCAGTGCTTGCTAACTGCAGTGGCAGCACACGTGCCAGTTCCTCCAGTGGACAAGGAGTCACAGAGTGAGCTGGTGACACATGGAATCACAGAACCGTTCAGGGTGGGAGAGACCTTTAAGCTCATCGAGCCCAACCGCTGACCCATCACTGCCACCCCCACCACTCACCCACGTCCCTGAGCGCCACGTCTACGCGTCGTTTAAACCCCTCCAGGGACGGTGACTTCCCCCTGCCCTGGGCAGCCTGTGCCAGGCCCTGACAGCCCTTTGGGGAAGAAATGTTTCCTAACATCCAGTCGCAGCGCAGCAACTCTACACGGCACGTACCATGGTGCCGAAAACCAGTGCTGCAGAGGAGAGAAAAATCCCCCCGCGACTCCTACCACAGTGCAGAGTTCTTACGGGAATTTCCTCCTGGACTCTCTGAGGAACAGTTTATTACTGATCTTCCACCCATCTTCTCCAGAAGAGAAGGGTGGACTGTGCTGGCTAGAGAATGATGATCAGCTTCTCCCAATGTGACTGGCAGGTGTCTTACCTGTCCCACTATGTCCCATTTTAATTCACTTGGCAACTTGTACCTGCAAGATGATTTGGTGGATGGGGACACCTCTAGCACTCTTAAGAGTTAGGCCCAATGCAGCTCATAATAGAATATTCCTTCTACAAAATCAGATGTTCCAAGATTTTTTTTTTTAGAAAACCTTTGGCCTTAGCACCTGTATCTTAGCACCCCACAACAAAACAGACCAATTCCTCTCTGCTGGTACCTGTGACACACAAGAAATATGAGTGTCAGTAGGACTCTGGCTATTTCACCCCGCAGTCCTCCCTGGACCTCCGACCCCAGGCTGGACGTACCACATTGCCTTTCGTGTGACTCAAAGAAGTTGTTCTTCAGAGCACTACGAGAGCTCCCGGGGCCACAGTCCAAAAGCTGCTGTTACACGCTCAGTATGCAGCAAAGTGGGTTTTTTCCTGCTTTATTCCCTTAGTCTAACAGAGAAAGAAGCTTTCAGGAGGGAAAAACTGAAAGACAGAAAGGAGGAGAGTAAAAAGGAATTTTAAACCACCTTCAGTGATTCTGAAGTAGGCTTTTCTGCACGTACCTCAAGCTTATTTCACATAGACTTCCTTCAACTCACCAGCATGAAAGGACGACTCCTACGTGCTGCGTCTGTCATAGTTCATTATTAATAGCATCTAATCCCGATGCATCTCCTATGCTAAACCAAGCTTAAATACAAACTTTGTGCTTCTGGCTACTTTTTAGATTAATCTAACTGAATATGATGGGTAGCCAGCTACCTGGAGCATCATGTTTTTTTGAAACATAAAGGATTTCTGTAAGATTTTTTCCCTCATTGGTTGAGTGCACAGGACAGGAGAAATCCTGGGACAGCTTCCTGCTCCCTGTCCCCTTTTATGGAAGAAGTAGAAAGACAGAAAATAATCTATTAATGAAAGAGTCATCTCCACGTCAGAGGCCACAGAGCAGAGGCTCTCAGGGGATGCACTACAAAGCCTGTGCCCAGCTGTACCGCAGCGTGTCGCGGGGAGAGATGTCACAGAGCAGCGCTGGCTGCCCCATCCCTGGGAGGGCTCAAGGCTGGGCTGGACGGGGCTGTGAGCAGCCTGGGCTGGTGGGAGGTGTCTCTGTCCATGGCAGGGGGTGGAAATGGATGGTCTTTAAGGTCCCTTCCAACCCAAACCAGCCTGTGATTCCATGGCTGTGCCTGGGTGTATCGCAGAAGGCAGCGAGAAGGAGGGATGCCCTGTGCTTACCGGGGCAGGGGAGGAGCGTGTCCGGCTGTATTGCTGCGAGTCGCAGGGCAGCAGATGTAGCTAAGCCCACGCGTGGTGGACGGCCCTGCTGTGCAGAGGGCACCCAATGCTACTGCGGGAAAGGTTTGGATTTCCGGGGCTGAAATACACTGGGGAAAGGGTACACATACGCCAGGAAACCGCCTCTTTGGAAGAAGAATGTCATTAGCAGCCAACTTGCCTCACCTCTGCCCTTTGCAGGAGAGAAAGAAATTATTCCCAGGAGTATCTCTGTGGAGCAGAGCCTGGTAGCACATTCCACCTCATGCGTATCTTGTTTATTCTAAGTGGAGCTACAAATCTGTTGAGTGAGCATTTTGTTTTGATTAAAAATTAATAGCTGCTTTTGACCCAGGTGGATTAATTTCACTTTCACCGAGTATCAAGTTAATTGACACAAACTACTGTCAGGTGAAAGAACCAATTAACAAACTGTGAGGGGGACTCCTCTCCCTCTCCCTCCTCCTCTCCCCCAAATGTTGTTTTGACTGAAGTTTTTTTTTTCCTTTTAATAGAAAAATTTCATCTCAGCAGAATGAGATTAATTACTTAACAGAGGAACAAAAGCAAGCAGAGGGTGGGAGCAGTGCAGAGGAGGGCAGCTTGCTCGTGAGGTGCTGCAGAGGAGGACTCGGGAAGGAGCCCCGCTCCTGCCCCTGGGCTCGCGCAGGGTTCTTCTCACCAGTTAACTGCCACTTCCAAGATTACCAGTCATCAGGGTTTGGAGCACGGTTGTGGTTTACTGCAGTTTGGCAAAGGCCTTTGATAAGGTCCCCAGAACATGACAGCAAGGTCATTGGAATAAAGAGCAGGCAGAGTCCATCCAGAGTGCGCGACAACCCAGAGTACGATACAGTGGCAAGAGCCACAAAAATATCTCCCATTCTCATTTTTTATATTTAAATGACAAGTTTCCTATAGCAATGCATTATGAATAGGAGCATGGGTTAGCCTAGGAAAATCAAAGTAGCTCCTTACTTAATGCTTGTTAAATGTAAGCCAGCCCAGCCTTCACTGGAGGAGCTTTATGGATGGCTTTGCAGAGCCTGGAGCAGCGAACGGCGGGCCAGCAGAAGGGGCTAGTGTTTGGCCAGTCCTTCACGCAGCTATACATGACCTGCATCAGAGAAATGGAAGCGTGCTCTCCAGTTTACATTCTGTCAGCACGGCTGTTAGGAACTCAGGGGTACATTTTTTATAAGCAAAGTGACTTATGTTTCCAAGTATCATTTTCAAACTGTCTTGTGCTAGAGAAGGTAAATCCCTGCAGAAAGGAGGAGGCATAAAAAGCAACTTAGGTATGCAACTCCTATTAAAATCCAAACAAGCTGGCTGCCTGATTTGCTTATGTCCTTCTAAAAGTCCCTTAAGAAGCCTATTTACATCTCCAGGCATCCAAATGCCATCTTGTCCTTAGAAAGTGATGTGATTTGGACATCTACATGTCCTATGTCTATTTAGAAAATTAAATATTGTCTCCTAAATTGTCTGGCTGAGTTTGAAAATCTATTCCAAGCTGCTAAGACTGGGGCTTAGGTTTTATTACAGAAGTTGCTTAACTAGGCAAATATTTTCAGTTATACATATTTTTCCTTTACTTACAGAAGTCATACTTATAGCACTTCATTTATCCTCCTGAGACTGTTTGTTCAAATCGTTCTTTTACATCCTTAGCCACTATTTTACCCCAGGGACCAGCTACAAGCTTTTCCCATTATTAATTTTTTATTCAAAGAAACAGCTAGAAAATCCAGGGG
>KL271113.1:46153-74844 GCA_000699545.1 Podiceps cristatus
GGGGAAGAGGAGAGAGAGAAAAAGGGAGAAAGAAAAAGGGGAGAGAGAAAAGGAGAAAAGGGGAAAGATTTTTCCCAGACAACACAGTTGACCTACTTCTTCATTGGGACCTTGTCTACTTTCTTGCGCTGTCGAAAGCCCCCCCCAACCGCCCTGTTAGTCCCGCCTGACAATGCCGGGTACCATTGCAGAAGGGAGGAGACCACGTTCGGTCTGCGCACGGGGAAAGAGCGACACAGGCATTGCAGGGGAACACCCCCAGTCCTGGCTGTGAGCCCTCAGATAGGCAGGGGTAGAACATACCTGTGAATACAATGAGAAGAGCTGAAGGAACAGCTAAATCAAGGTGTGAAATACTTAACACAGAGACGGAAAGGGCTTGCAGTAAGCCAAAATGGGAGGGTGCAAAGGTTCCCCTCCCCAGAGGAGGGCTGGCTGCCCCAAGCCTTTATGCAGCACCGTCAATTCATTAGCAGAGCTGTGCCTGAAAACCCTGTCACTGCGCAACGTGGGTCCACTCATTACCTGCCGGCTTCCAGGGATCATGTGCTGGTGAAGGACTACAAACCTGCCTGGCTGTCTCTGACACACAGAGAACCAAGAGAAAATGAAAGGAGGAAATTGCAATTCAATTCAGTGCATATGGAGAATAAAGAGACATCGTTTCATATGCACTGGCTTATCCTTCCCTTTGGTTTATGTTAAAAAATATACAGTATTAGTTGCCCTTTCCTCCTGGGAAATGAGCAGCATAGGTAATGGAAACCAATAAAGAACTGTCAGGTGTGTTACTGCAATCTGTCTACATTTGGGTGATTCCTGTTATGTCCTATCTCTGACCAAGGGGGAAAAGCAATCGTTCAAATGAAACCAGGTGACAAATCCTCCCCATCATTTTTTCCCTTCATGTCTTCACAATCAGATCACCGATCTGAAAAGCCACAAAGGTATCGCAGCACTAAGCATTTCAGCACTCCCAAGAAATGCTTACCCTAAAGCAACAAACCAACAAAAGATCCCCACATTTCTTAGAGGACCTCAGTCAAGATTTGGCTAGCTACTGAATATTGAAAGACTCACACAAAAACGCCTGCACACGAATTCGCCGTAGCATAATCCTTCTTATGACAGGCCACAGTGGTTACACGCCAATCCCTTTCTTTCCGTTGACTTTTAGACTACAAGTGATTCATGTTAAAATTTGCCCAAGGAGGTAAGATACTGGATTTGTAGGAGCAAGATCAGGAGAGATTCCGTCTGCCAGGAAGAACTGCGATTCATGAGATGGACTGAAGGGTTTTTACTTCTCCTGCCCATTGCAGACTCTTCCCTGTTAACTGTCATGACACCTGAGCAAGGGCACTGAGATAATTTTTTATCCCAGATATAAAAACAGAGTGAGAACAAACATGCTCAGGTTTCCAATTGGGTTTTAGCCACAAAGTCTGGCAGCATGACCTGAACCATGATTGTCTGAGGGACACAGATGATACAGCCCTGGCAATTCATGTTGCAGGAGCTCCTCCGCTGACTGCAAATTAAAGGAAAGGGTCAGCTTCATTTAGTACTAACTTCTGTCTTCATTTCATGCTCAGAGGAAGCACTCAGGCTGGAGCTTCAGCTGATGCAAATCAAGAAAGCTCAGTAGTAATCAGTGTTAGACTGATTTATAACAACTGAAGATCTAGCCCCTTACAAGGTCAATATTAGCAAAAGAAAGGAGGGAATGTGATGGTACTTACTGCGGATTTTCTAAGTAAAGGCACTTCACAGTGGGGGAAGGAGTATCTTACATGGGAATCTTTCATTAGGCTTCTGTGAATATTTCTGCTGTTCAAAGGCAGGGGTGGGGGAAAATCATACGCACTAGCATAAGCATCTTTATAACTAATTAAAGAGCTCTTCAAAATGTGCTTTCTCTTGAATTCTGTTTTTCCTGCTTCCCTGTTTCATTGTTCTCCATGTCCTTAGACATTTATCCAAGTCCTGTAGGCAGCAATCAGTTAAATAAACTTATGATGGCTTATTGCTTAGCATATTACTAGGACCTTCTTCCTTTCAGATCTCTTACAAATAAGAATTGGTATTTCTGTACTTGTGAAAATGTGCTTAGTAGTTTCATTACACACACATTTTGCATGGAGGTGAAATAAAGTATCTGTCACTACAACTGGTTCTCAATTGGTACCAAATTTAATTATCCCCCCCTCCCCCGCCATTATTCACTGTGTTTGCTGAAATCTAGAAAACTGCAGTAGTTGGTCATTATCTAGAAGAGAAAAATGGCTTTAGCAGTATCTACAGATAAGCATGAATGCCTCCTACTAAAAGCATCTTTTCCTAACTAGTTCTTGATATTTCAGTTAAATGAAATCACTTGTCTGATTAGCTGTGGCCTGGAATCTTTTTCTGCTGGTAAGACCTGAGTAAGCAGTCCCATGAAAAAGCACTGAAGTTCTTAAATGAGAATCTCTAGGAAGCCTCATTTCATTGATTTACTTCTCTTAGATGGCAGAGGTAAAACCAGCTGGTGTGACACAGAGAAATTAGTGACGATCTCCAACTCACCTGACCAGTTAAGCTATTGCAATGGCCAGATTCCGACCTGGATGCTACAGACAACGTCCTTTCTACAGTTCCCATTCGAGACAACAGTCTCTGCTTAAGTATTCCAGAACAGAATTTAGCAGAGATGTACTTGTGAAATGAGCCCCCTTTCTTTGCTTTTTCTTACACTCAAATTCTTCAGAAGAGGTAGAAGCGACAGCCCCACTTGCTCTGGTGTGCATTGTTCCTGGGTGGGCAAACTACATATATTTATAGGTAGTAACAGACAGTTGAGAATAAAAGAACATTTAGAACACCAGAATGACTACAGCTTGTATTTTGCTTTTATGCTATATCCCAGCTTTCCAAATTAAAAAAGAGACAAACAAAAAGCCCCAACAACCACCACAGTTTTTGCTATTCTTTTTGAAGGAGATCACACCTATAAAATTGTTCTTCCTCCCCCGGAAGAAGATCGGCGCGTATGCCATTTCAGAGATCCACTTCCTGTTAATAAAAAGGCAATTTCTTCAGGTAACAAAGCCACGCACTTTTAGCAGTAAGCCAGGAAGCTTAAAGAGAAATCTTGAATTCTGAAAATATAATAGACAAGGGACTCAGCTTAAGAAAAGATTTCATCTATCAACTAACAAGAGGCTGGGGTCATGAAGTAGGGTATTCTTTATACTTGAGAGACCAAGCTAAAAGTCTTAAAAATGTACAAGAAAACCCTGGCTGGAATGCTCTCCGTATGTAATAGAGGTTGCAGCTTCGAGAAGGCTTATCATTTCTCCTGACATTCTGACAGAAATGTGTAATATAGAAGTTTAGTAGTGTGGGCAGGTTAAATTATACTAGGCAGGAGAAATCATTTCAATGTGAATCGAAGCGTTTACTTTTGTCCACTTCCAGCTCTAGCTTGTTATTCTCTCTGCTTCCCATAGCTTCATGTTTTTAACTGAAAAGCTTCCTTTTAAAACGGATATTGCATAGGGGGTGCTTTGCTTCTAGGATTTGGTGTTTACTCAAAAAATATCCTTAACACACTACTCAAGTGTGACTTGGTTCTTCCTCATCTGTTGAATTCTGTATGTATTTTCTATGTATTCTATGTATTTTTCTTTAACGTATTTACCTGGTATGGCAAGTACTGTGGTAAACAGATTATGGATTGAGCAATATGGTTATGGGAAGTTCTGACTAAACCTTAGTGAATTTATATACAGAAAATATTCTTATGAATAAGAATGAACTTCCAGAAAAATGTGCCATTTCCCCATGAAGCATTTTCAACTTCAGACCTTCTTTTCTATTAGAAAAAAACATAAAAACTGCTCAGTTAAGCCTCCCCAGTCTGTTTTTTCATGGAGTCAAGGAACTCACTCTGCTCTTTCTATCCGCCCAGAAGCCTGAAGCATCAGCTTTTCTACTTTCAAGACTGGTGCAATCCACCCCACGACATAGCTCGAGCGACACACGGTCATCAACCCTAAACCTAGAAAGGAAAACAGGACACGGAACGTCTATGTGCCAAGAAATACATAAAGAAATACTGCTGTAAATGTATCCCCTATAGCACCGCGGGCCTTTCTGAGACAGTGATGCACGAGTCCCTCTTGAAACGGATGGAGGTCGCAGACCTTAAACCAGCTGAGTGGCCCTTCTTGTCCAATTCATTTCCCAAGCTTTTGTAGCCATCTCTGAGAGAAGCTTTTATTTTTTTTCTTTTTTTTTTTTTTTTACCAGCTCTAAACATTCTCCCATAAGTAGAGTCACGCCTATTTCCAATTGATTTTTGAAATCAGGGTGCTTGGTGTCATTTAGCACTTTAGAATAAGTGGACACTAATTAATGGTAAATTACAATAAAATTTATACTGAATTACATACGGCATCTGCATTAGTAGCCAATGAGTTCATTTTGATTAATGTTATCACAGGAAGTAGCAGGGAGTTTGTAATGATTTGCTAAAGCAGCTAACTGAAAGCTCTTTAGGCAGGTTTCCCATTAACAAAAACAAGCATTAAATTACTTAAAGAAAATAATTAATTTAAATAAGTATTTTGTGACTGTACATATAAAGCATGTACAGAAAAGAAACTCAGAAAGAAACACCACCTAACCACGCAGAGACGCAGCGTGCGAAAGTGGTGACCTCTCATCTTCGCACCCCAGGACCCCCCGAAATCACATACTGGGCCAGGATGTGACTGAGAATTGCAGATCCCAGCATCCCTCACACCAGATGAAATGGGAAACAATGCTACGGATTTTAATAAAGTGAATCCCCAATCGCACTAATCCGACAGAGATCTGTCAGATTAATCGGCAGGACGAGGAACACTACGCTGCCATCCGAGCAGACCTGAGAGATGCTTTAAGCAGCAAACCTGACAGTTCCCACAGTGCGTCCTTCAGCTTCAGAGAATACTTGCTGGGGATGACAGCAAGTGGCATCAGAGGATCCGAAAAATCTCTGGAATAATGGGCCACTGCTGGTCTGCAAAATGTCCCGGGGAACACCATGCCCCTTACAGAGTCTGTCCCACTGGCACCCAAGGGCAGTGATGCTCCACGAACCGTCTGCAGGCTGCTGCAAGGTCCCCTGCTTCAGAAGCAATGCGCAAATCACCATCAGGAGCCACCAGACAAAGAAACAAAACCACCACCAAAAAACCCCAAACCAACCAAAACCAACAACAACCACCACTGTCACCACAAAAAAAAAACCCAACAAACCAAACCCAAACCCCCCAAAAAACCCGAAAAACAAACCCCAAACAAAAAAACACCAACAGAATGAAACAAAATTTAGAATAGGAGGCATGGGTTCTGGGAGATCTGCATTTCCTAGATCTGCTGCTGACATGAATGATTTATTTAATTTCATTGTGCTTAATTTCCCCTCCAATTCACACAATCTCATTTATTTATACCAAGCGCTTGGGGACATGAGGATGGTTTCTCTCTCTGTATCTGTACTGTGCAAAGGTCAGTAAGAATCTGATGTGGAAGGGGTTTCTGAGGGCTGCTGTACAGAAACAACAGTACAAAAATAATAAAACATCATTTGGATTTCAGGCTTCAGCTGCAGAAAGTTTTCCCTCTTGAACCTTATGTTTATACTGAAATGGAGCCCCAAACAAAGAGCATGTAACGAGTAAGTTCAGATCTGCTGTTATTCTTGGACCAGGAAAGAGAAACAAAAGTGCTGTAGTGATTGTACGGAAGTCGTGATGGAGTCACTATTTCATTGCATTTTTGATGACATATGACAAGTACAAACATCAATCTTCCAGCACGTTTGTATTTTCCTGGGAGTACAAGATACTGTGGATTTCTACCATATTGAAAACAACAGCCTTGACTTAACATCCTTGCAATGCCCTCTAAAACTGATCTTATTCAGCCTGCAGCCTGTCTGCTTTACCACGGTGCACTGACACCATCAATCAAAGCGACCCTGGTGACTTAACAAAGAGAAGTGGCTCCATTCAGGCAGCGCTGGTGATGCTTCCTTCCTCTTCAGCTCCTTGAAGTGGAGGAACTGTAAGTGTTTTACAGAAAATTAGCCAAGCCTCTTAGTTCCTGTGAACAGGTAAACTCAAAAGCAGGATGGCCTCGGCAGGGCACTAGTCTGAGACGATGTAACACCCCTTGCTCCGTGACGGGCGTCCTCGGTGGCTGCAGCCACGAGGTATTTTGTACCAGAGACCATCACAAAGGTAAGGAGGGCTACACGCTCACATGGTGCTGTACTGAGGTTATATAAATGTCTAAGAAAGAGAAACCAAGTTATTGAGAGTTTAAATGATCTGTGCATGCCAGCAACAAAGCAGGGCATGGGGCAGAAGACAGAAAGGCATTAACAGGGGAGGGTGATTGGTTTCCAGTGCTCCCCTCCCCACTCCCCTCATGGAAGGGATGTGTGCCTCCCCAGTCCCAGCTGACCGGGGCCTCCCCTGTCCCAAATCTTATTCCCCTGCTCTAATCTAGCAGACACCTCTCCTCTCCTCTCCTCCCTACAGTCACCAGGACTCCGCAAAAAACAAGACAAAAAATTGTAAGTGCATTAACAAGAAGAACTGTCCTCCCTAAAGTCCTGCTGGAGGATGCCGACAGGAAACTAGGTTTGCCAAATGGGGTTACTTCATGGAATCACAGAATGGCAGGGGCTGGAAGGGACCTCTGGAGATCACCCAGCCCACCCCCTGCCAGAGCAGGGTCACCCAGAGCAGCTGCACAGGGCGGCGTCCAGGCGGGTTTGGAACATCTCCAGGGAAGGAGACCCCGCACCTCTCGGGGCAGCCTGGGCCAGGGGGTGCATTGTAAGGATCTGGCACGTGCAATCCAAAAGTATCTATCCTCCGCCCCAGACTCTGGCTGAGGATTTGTACTCAGTGGGCAACTCAGAGCAGAAAAGCAGCCATCTATCAACCCCCTAAACAAACAGTACCACCCACGTGTTGCCAGAAGTTAACAACTTGGTAACACCGCATGTCTTACCCGTTCCTAGAACGGCCCCTTTAACTGAGAGTACTGGAGACTATCACTCCTCCTTCGGTTTACCTAGGATCAGCTGAATGTTTCTCTCTAAATTCATCACTCAGTGCCCATTCACAGCCGTGCATTAACTGCTCAGTTTTCTCTGGAAGTAAGGAATTTGATATGACACATAAGTCACCATAAACTCTACAGGATTAAGTAAGTTATTGCATCTTACAGCGCAACTGGTTTCTACAAATGATACCCTGGAAAATGACATTATCGCTCAGTGATTTGGTTCAATCTGATTGCTACAGTTAATGTAATAATGTAACTCAATTAGGATGCTTTTGTTATGAATGAACAACCTTGTTTAATATTGTCTGACTGTCCAGAGTCAGCTTAAATGTGATGTTGAGACGGTCTGCAAAGCCCAGAAATTCAGTGGTGCATTTTAAGAGGAGATAGCAGCATGAATTAGAAAGCCCAAGCAATTTTTAAAGACGCAAAGGTCATCCTGGTGCTTCCTACTAGATGAAAATTACCGAGCAGGCATCTTTGTAAGGCCTGGAAGTGAATCCAGACTTTCAACAGAGCTCAGAGAAAGGCTTTCAAGAGTCAATGCGCACAATTTGACTCTCATTTTCAAAGCAAAGCACGTCAGGTTCACCTTGAGCTTTTCTTCCACATTTCTCAGCTCTCAAACATCTCCGTGCAAAGGAGATAACCTGAGGCCTTGCACTACAGCCTGGTGGCTTATCCTCCCAACAAATAAACCAGGGGTTCGTTCATGGGTGACGGCACAGGCAAAGACGCTTTCAGACGAGGCATTGCCATGTCTGTGGGTACCGTGAGGGAAGAGGGAGGAAGAGGTGAGGCAAAACCTGCACTGGATTAAAAGGAAAGTCCAGAAAGATCCTTCCTCTGCTGGTACCTGTAGGTCCAACCCTAATTCAAACCATGTGTTACTCTTTTCACTTCTACCTTGTTTGGGGAATTTCTGGAATCCAAGATACACAGTAGCTGTATTTTACCACTTCCACATCCACAATGCCCTTATTAGTGCTGAGCCAGATGGAGAGAAATATGCAGAAAACCAAAGCGGTACTTGCTGGAATCCCTCTCAATTCATTGGTGCATGCATTTAATTTCCTGTCTCCTTGTTTTCAGCCTGTCCTTGGATATGTTTGTGAGAAACCTGAGATGGTTACATGTGTTGTGGCCTCCAAGACTCTTAAAAACATGAAATAATTACAATAACGTCGATATCTTCTCTGCCCCCGCCTCCCCCCTTTTCTTTCTAAAGAAACCTCCAAAGAAATGTCTCACCTTCTCAGTTCTCAAGCCTGAGACTTTTTTTCTTTTCAAGGAACTGTGAGAATAGACATTCAGGAATGGGGAGCACGCCTCACACATGATTATAAAATCTGTTTTGTTATGAAAACCAGATGTTATTCAATAGCATAAAGTACATATGAGTATTATACTTGAATAACATATAGTAACACATAGTCCTTAAAGAAACAGTTTTTATAACCTAGATATGTTTGGACATGGCCAGACTCCAAGATCCACAGACTGAATTTCTGTCTGTCTCCATACACACATACCATACGTGCATGCTCGTTAATACCTACTCCCAAATACACATCTATAGCATATAGCTCATCAACAAATAGCTATATTTAGCTGTATTGATCACGAGAAATGTGCCAGCATGTTTCAGTACATAGATTTCCTTTCAGGATATCTAATCTTATTTTTGTGTGAACGGTTTATGGGCACTTGTGCAAGGTAAGAGATACCTGATAGATTTCTTAAGAAAGTAGCTCAGTTGAAACACTCTAAATTAAATTTAAGATCCACATCACCCAGGATAACTGTTTTCCGAAGGCTGGATTTCAGAGATAGAGACAGCATGTGTGCGCATGTACGTTGTGTGCACACACAGACGCACACTTGTTTCTTCACTGACTTGAAATTACAACTCCTGTTACGTGCGAGATCAGAAAACCAAACTCCTGCATCGGTAGCACTCTGAAAGCGAAATCTTGCCTGGCGTTCCCACGTACTCTAACAACCTTCACGGAACTACTTTGATAGAAGTTTTGCTACATGTAAAAAAAAGATGTAACACTAAAATGTGAACAAGCAAAACTATCTATCATTTGGAATATCTTTCTTATTGTGATCTAAGCTGCCGGGGAGGCTTTAGGAATTTGCATGTTATCCTTAGAGATGTCTGAAACTGTCTCTTCTGTTTCTGGTATAGCACTGAGCACATCATCAGCTTTAATCTTTAATCTCTTCTTCCTCTCTCCTCCCCTACTGAGAATCAAAACCTACAATCTATACACAGATAAAACTCTTGGGCCCAGTAAAGTTTGGCTCTAAGTTTTGCAATAAAGATAGGAAGATTTACTGCCAGGAATGCATTGTACCAAAAATAATAATAATTTTTTTAAAAAAGTATATATATCAAGTTGTCTAAATCAGTATCACATCCCAAAATTCTGCCCTAGATGGAACAACAGAAAAAGCAGAGGGCCCCCAGGATGGCATGAGTTATCGTGGGAAGATGGGCATCCAGGGATACTGTGAGCCCAGACGACCAGCTGATGAGTTGATAAGCCCTATCGCTCTATCTCACCTCATTGTGAATATAAATGCAATTAAACACCTCAAAAGACAAACCAAAAAAGCTAGACAAACAAAAGCAAGTTTTTTTCATTCTTGCTCCATCCACTAATACACACAAAGTAATAATGAGAACAGAAGAGAACAACTTCTAGGATTTCAAACACACACAACACCTACTTACCTTACAGAAATACTCCATATAATTATGTACCTTTTGCCTGAAAATATTATAGATATTAGTACCGCTGGGGGGAGGGAGAGCTTGTGGGCAGCGCATATGTGTATTGTAGATATTTATAAAACTACTAGGAGGTTGCAATAAAATTATCTTGGGGCATATATTATGGTTTTTTCAAGAAGCATTTAAAACCACTGCTTTATTCCATTTAATCTCTCCCCTAAGTTTCCTTAATACACATTTCTCTGTATACCTATACCACTAATTTTGAATGCCAATATATACAAACAGATATGTTGCAAATAACGTACACCTATATAAACAGATATGTTCAATGAAAATAATGTATATTATTTTCATAGTATGGATGTGTATACATAAAAACACATGCTGCAAAATAATATACATGTGTATATATACCATTGCTGATATTGTAATGTTCTATACAAGAACAGTAATTGCTTATAGAAAAATAGTAAGATTTAACCTCATTAGTACGTGCATGTACTGCTACAGTTGTATATACTAAACCGCATACCGCATATATGCATAAAGTATAAAATAGTGTAACGTGAATATACAAATATAACATCAACATTTGGTGTATTTGCATATTATGTACTGGTTCTGTACCACGGTACATGCCTGTTACACACACACACATTTAAAACTCACATATAATTTAATACTCCACGTTCCCGGATGAATTTTAATTTTCATACAATGATTTTATTTTTATCCACACAAGACATTTTTTAAAACCCGATGGTTGAGCAATTTTTTAAGACACTGATGCGACAGTGCCCAAGCCCTGAAAGCACGGCACACCCTAGGCGCAGCGTTCGGGGTGTCTCCGCCAGCCTCCCGCATTTCAATTCTTGATTGTTTACTCAACTGCCAGAAGATGGTCTAAAGCCCCGGGGAGAGCAAAACCTGCTTGGGCCATTGACATTGAGTATCCTTGGTGCAGGAAGTCAGGACCTTGGAGGTATCCATCATTACGCCTGCCTGAAGGCAGGCTGGAGCCAAGGAACTTGCCGGAGAAGCTAGTAAAATTTTAATGCACTCTGTAGTGCGGTCATGTCATACTCGGTTATGGCAAATAATCCCAGATGCCTGCAGAGGTAAAATGGAGCTGTAATGTGCTTGCCTCCTAACCCGAGCTGACAGCAATGATGTACGACTACCATTAGCGGAAAATATCACTTCAACTAACCCATGATCCAGCTCCGCTAAGGGTCACATTATCCATGAGGAACAAATTACACTCCCAAAGTAAATACAAATTTTCTACACGAAATGGGTACAAAAAAAAGGAAAGGGGAGCTGGGTGGTGGAAGGGAGAGGGTAGGGGGAGCGAGGAGTGATACGTTACCTATGACAACATGCTGCTGAGTGACAAAGATGATAAAGGACAGGACAAATCACGGGCTGAAAGCACTGTGGCACAGCCAGCCCGGAGAGCACGTACCCACGCCTGTAAACAACATGTTCGCTCCCCTTAGTGGCAAACGCATAATCTTTTACAACGAACATGCTTGGCTCCGATTTTATTACCACTCTAGCTGTAGGGACCCTCTATGTGGCACATCAAATGAATAAAAAGGATCCTTATCTTTCCTCCTAATGGGCCTTAAACAGTAAGAAATACTTCATGATTGCCTGAGCGTTGCTAGCATATAAAGTCTGGGTGATCTTTCACCCTCAGGGCAAGTTTAAGGTGCTGCATTTTCCAGAGTTAAAAAGACAACACCTGTACAAATATGCAGTATAAATCACACTGATGGGAAACATCCTGGCTTTGCAGAAACAGTTTGAGGACTAATACTGAGAAACTATTTCTCTAATCCTATCCTTAGCCAAAACAAATATATGCCAAACAGTAAGACATCAGTATC
This sequence comes from Podiceps cristatus, assembly GCA_000699545.1. NCBI lineage: Eukaryota > Metazoa > Chordata > Aves > Podicipediformes > Podicipedidae > Podiceps > Podiceps cristatus. The sequence continues at coordinate 57,902 of KL271113.1, forward strand.
CCATGACCTGAAGTAATTACTTAAAATTGGGTTCTCAGCCACCACTTCCCCATGGAGCTTTGTTTGCTAAACATGTAGATACCCACCATCCGAGGAGATTTTTCAAGAATTCAGCCCCCTCTTATTCTCATAAATAATCCTTTCACCCTTCCAGGGGCGCAGTGTGCCGCGGCTCAGGGCAGGATGGGCCTGACAACAACTCAACCTTTTTCTACCAGCCATAACCTGCCACACAAAAGCCTAAGAAGGTCCAGTCTGGGGAGAGAAGGCTCCCACCACAAACCCCTCCTGGAGCTCCAGCATCAAAGCCCAGCCCTGTATTGCAGTCAATGCCCCTTCCCGAACCTCAGGATCTTGCAGCCCATCACAGCTCCCCTTCCCGTGCTTCCCCCGGCTATACCCCTTCTGCTCCCTGGCTGGGAGCGCCCAGGAAGGACTCGCACAACCTGAGGCTACACACTTATTTCTCAGGTTCTCTTCCTAGACTGAAGATGATGCACTTTATATTTTGAGGTTTTCCTCTAGAAATCACCCCAGTCTTTGTATACCTGCACCTAGATTTAAAGAGTTTAGAGAACAGGATGAGACAGTGAACTCTGATGGTACACTGTTCTTTCAAAGCTCAGTAAATACTGAGAGTTCCCTCTATGACCAACATTCTTCAGACCAGGAAAGTTATAATTTATTATTTATACTCCAGCAGTGCATAACCACCAAACTGAAACCCTGGTTGAGTTTTTAGACAGTAAGAAGAGAACAGATTTTACTGTATCACTGTATGGCCCCGGTGGTGGCCATATAAAAATCTAGCTGGCTCCCAGCTCTCTCTCCGCTACAGACCTGGCACCATCCAGCTGGATGGATTTCTGTCAAGTGCTACCCAAATTCTTCCCAATCTCCCCAATACAGTTTTGTTTCCAAGTATCCGACTAAAAATTCCCAAGCTGATGCAGCTGACCAAACCAGAGTGAATTGCACCCATCTATAAATGTAGTCCTCTGTAAGATATAAGATGGCATAAAGCAATTTCATCACCATTTAACCCGTTTATCATGGAGTTTTCACTTCCAGCAACAGAATATACAGAGCGCAGCCCTGTGCGATGCAGCCATTTACCTCGGTCGTCTCGCACAGTTTATGGTGGGGTTGCTTTAGGCTCTGTTTCCAAAGAAAGGACAATCTGCTGTGCCCCGCACACATTTCGGAGGAAAGGGAACAACAGAAGCAGGGACACGTGGGCCAGCTCTGCTTATCTGGCAGAGACACAACTAAGCAGGACACTTCAGATCTGCAGGGCAGGGAGAAAATGACTTCTGAAGTTCATGACCAACAAATTTTGTGTTTCTTCAGTGGTACTGAAAGGCACGGTTTTAACTAGGCCCATCCCACGTTCCTCTTACAATAAATATATCAGAGTATTTATAATTACCTAAACCAGTTGAGTTGGTGAAGTTGGGCTAAAAAATTCTGTGTTTTTTTTAACATAGGCAGAAGCACATTGGAAAGCAAACTACACACAAATGCACACAGATAAACACTTGTATGTGTGGACATTTAACTATCAAACGCTGAAATACAGTCTACATACTATACTGGGTGACACACATCTGCCAAAATACTACTCCAAAATCTCTCTCCAAAAGCCATACACAAAATAATTCTCCAAAAGCACTTCAGAAACATGCACAGGGTGCACGTATGAATGCTTTTGTGTATGTATAAATAAACACCAATAACGATTCCTTTTATCTGAGCGTACCAGAGTGATTTATGATATTTTCCATGCCATAATCTTTGGTTCATAGCTGTTTTATATGCAATCAAATGTATTAGCATTATCATTAAAAACATTCTGATGCAAGAAATATCATTCTTCAGCTCTCATGGTGCTTTCAATGACACTCGAGAAACATAATGAAGTCTCACAAGGAATATGCTCCCACCAGCACAGGCTTCTTAAGCGAGTGCAGCACCCACCCTGTCCTAATCCCTTCCCAAGCCGGGGTAAGATTTGTTATTCTTCCCCTCTGACCGTATGCCAAACCTTTGCAAATTTAGCCACGAGTTTGCCCGAGCTCTCTCCTCCCTTTGCCTCCTACATGAAGTGCCCCCAAAGCAAAGCCCCTTTCAGTGGGAACCCTCGGCAGCGCTCGGGCTGCAGCCGTAACTCGCCAGCTGCTGCTGGGCCCTGGAAGGACACATTTTAATGGGATTCAAGAGCCTCGTCAAGAGAGAACTGATTGGGTACCACTAAGATATACACAGAATTAAGTCATCAATTGCGGTAATTTTTTGAAGTTGCACATCCTATCAAAGTTGGATAAAATTCAAGCAAGAAGCAGGCCTCTTCTCCTCTTGAATCAGGCGTAAGTAACCACTTCGTGTACATTGCAAAGCAGTCCCCCTTGATCAATGAAATATTTTCCTAAGAAGTGAAAAATCACTAAAGTGCCTCAGATTGAGCCTTAATTTTAAAATCGGTCTAATTAAACAGAGTGGCGAGAGGAAATGGTAGAGACAGCGAATACAAAAGGACCTTAGTCCTTACCTCATCATTAGCACTTGACTTCCTTATCAAAGCTGTTTGTACCTCTTTTCAAAGCAAGACTTCCTTTTATTTCCAGAAGACAAACTATGTGTTTGTACTAATGTTTTTAATATTGTATTAATTACCACAGGTATAATTTTAAAGATTGTATCTAGATATCAGGAGATAATACAGTTGCACTTGAATTTGTCAGCTCTGCAATATCTTGCTCTAATTTTAGATTATCAGCTCTGGAGACCTGCTCAAAGAGTAAGACTGACAGACTTTTTAATGGAGAAAATCTGAGTTCCCCTGGGATTCATACTTTTTTCTGATTCAGTAAGAAATCCCAGCGGCATTTGCTGAAAGGATCCCAGGATAGAAAATGACATCTCTCTAAGAATTAGTGCTTCACATTCTGATGCAAGTCCTCCAAATACACACTCCCCCCACAGACATCCTTGCTACCTCTTCAGGTTTTTTAGCAACAGGAGAGCGAACTGCCTACTTTGAATGCTCGGGTCCAGTACTGTGTGCCAAATTGGAATGAAGGCGAATGAATCTATATAAAGAGATAAATTATCCACCCAAAACGTGTCATTTAAAATTGAGATGCTGACACAGCCTTAGCTACAGTACTGCTAAGCAGGGGCTGCATCATTTTTCAATTAAATACCCTTGTTTCTTCTTCCAGAGAAACCTCTGGAGAAATGTCTCATTTGAGGGCAGACATAGACAGAAAGTGACTCTGTCTGTCGGCTCCCAATTAAAGGCCAGGGAAGATGGATTGGAGGCGCAGCCATCACCTAATAGAGATCAGATATCAACAATGATTTACACAGCCAGATAGATACAGATTCAAGTGGAGAAAAAAAAATCATACTAACAGCCTAGGAGACATTACTTTTCCTACTCTGTCACCACTGACTATTCATCTGCTCCTCAGCTTCCCAGGTCCTGCTCCTCCCTGCGTTCTCCTGCTTCACTGTGGTCCACCTAGTCATGCTTGAACCGACTCGTCTTTCAGCCACCTCGATCTGTCATACACCTTTCATCACACTGATCAGCTGGTTTTTATTCAAAGGCACTGGTCTATCTTTCTGGATTCCAGGTCTCATTTATTCTAATAGAAATACGTACACATTTATTCCTACACCCTGTCTTGTGTTACCTTCTGCCTCTCCTGGATCTCTTATTTCCCAGGCATACTGAAGGATCAGCACGGTTCTGCCCTCAGACATCCTAAATGAAGCAAAATTGTTTCCTTTCCATTTTCCGAACCGCAACTACAGAATTCACTTACAGCAATATACCATATATTCTCTATACCTCAGGGTATCAAAGTCTGCAAGAGATGGTCCTAAAGAAAAGCAGGTATCCTCTTCCCAGAAACATCTCAGGGAAATGTTTCTGGTGGGAGGAGAATAACTCCACAATCCCCAGAATTCATTGACCTAGGACCAACCAAGAGCAATTTGACAATTTGCTACTAGAACAGCTCCATAGTTGGAGGCTAATACCCTCATCATGATATAAGACATCTGGGTCAAGGATCTTAAAACTTCTAATCCTGCTGAGTACCCTCAGCTCCTCCGGTTATTAATGAAAACTGAGGATGCTGAGCACTATTTATGAAACAATCAACCTCTCGCGCAGGGGTTTGGCACCCTCACTTCTCCCAGTGCACTTCGCTCACAGGAATTTTTGGTCCTAAAAATGTTATTTTATTTAAAGCAGGAATTAAAAATCTTCTGGGTCCTATTGAAAGAGATCTAAAAGATCCTGCCTGTCTGAAGAAAAGAAGTTTCTACTTGTCAGTTAAACAAAGGAATAACGCACAGCCTCTTTTATAGTGTGTACTTTACCTGTCATCCAACAGCCCATTATCATGTCACGGCAGAGTGCACTTTTCTACAGGTCACTTTGTTTAAAATGACATGGATAATGCACATGTCAGCGAGCTGACAGTCCCGACCGTCCTTCAGAGATAAAAACCGCAAGACGAGCGCCTGTTCTTATCTGGGGTACATGCCTTGGTCTATCATCTAAGTCAGGCAGAACATGATTTCTCCAGAGAGCACTTTTTTCATTTCCTGATTTTAAGAAAATCAAATAAGCACCATTTGTCTTCATCTGAATATGCTTGACCTGCTCAAATGATGATGTCTCGCATTTTATAACAGGCTACATATGCTGAATTCAAATTAACAGCAGAACAAGGCCTTTAGATCTTTGCCTAGGCTGCCAGCACAGGCTGAATAAATACGCCAAGGTTAGTTGTTGTCTTTTAGAACTAGGCCTGAGCTACAAAACTCAAAGCTGGGTCTGGTTCTGGGATTTGAAAAGAACTAAATTATCAGGGATATTTGGATCTGCACTTAATCTCATTTCATTGGGGGAGGAAGACAAAATATAGATGACAGAGATAAAATACACATCTGGATTTTACATCTTTCCCACACAAGTACTGGATATTCTGTGTGAGGTACGATCTCGAGACTCTCTTGTGTTGCAGAATCTACCCTGAGCGAACTCACTGCCACCATCCCCAACAGCTGTCTCTCTGCCTTTATATATAGCAGCGCTGTAAGAGAAAAATACCATGGAACTGGCAGAGGTTTAGCTCCGTAAATGCAGCAGCGGCAGGAAATTACACTTCTAGTTCTGGGTGCCATAAACATAGGAGCTGAAATTCAGTTTATCATCTTCCACTGCATAAGGAACATCCTGAAAATGAATAATCACTTCACAGGATGGAATGTAATGGTAATACATTAAAAATTCATATCTAAAAGTGCAGGTTAATATTCTGTGCAAAAACCCAACAAAACCTCCCCTTTCTGTTGTCACACTGATTAACTCCAGTGATTAGTTCCCTTATGAAAGGGAAATCACTGCAGTTCAAAGTAAACACTGGTTCTTTAACATAGTTAGCAAATTATTAAGAAACATGAGGAAAAAATCTGTACTTGGGAAATCACTGAAAAAGGTGAAGGACAAAGCTTTGACAGTTTCATACAGAATGGCTTGAAAATTTCCTTTACTTCCTGCTACAAGATCCTGCAGAAAACTGATCAAATTCATGAAAGGTGATTTCTGTATTCATTGTTTCCTTGGGGATTTTACAACGTATTTGTTCTTTTCTGTTGTATAAGCTGCATACTAGCACGGTAATATCTCCTCTTCTTGGCTTGACTTGGAGCTAGTTAACAGAACCACTCATGAAATTCTAAACAATTCAATGTTATTATATGAACAACATTTTCCGACATTATTTTACCTTCTCCCAACTTCCATCCCCCAATTTATCCAGTGAAAGAGGAGGCAAAAGTGATTATATTATCAAAACATCCCTTAAGGCTCAACATACAAATGAAAATCACAAAGTCCAACCTGGAAATAAAGAAATTAGACCAGTTTTTTTGCAATGATTATTTCATTTTTTGCCAAAGAAAGGTAGATGTTAGCCTGTTCACAACATCAAATAAGACATAAATATGTGCCTCAATGTGAATAGTAGTTCTTCATTACTATTAGCTTTAGAAACAATAAACAGACGTAGAGATCAGACCCTTTTTCAGCATGACATTCTTTCCTTTTTCCACTTAGAAACCCACAGTTACTGAGATAATTATCAGTAAGTTGTGTCACTTGACTTAATGTACAGTTTCCAAATGTTGTTTCTAAAACCAGATATGTATCAACCGTAACATTTCAATTTGAGATTGAAGACCCTTGCCTGCAAAGAAGCAAAACAGGCGATAACAGTAAAAAAGTGCAAATGTGAGGGTCACAAACATATTCGGTTACTGTTTCAACTTCCTGAGGAAAAATGTAGCCATAGAAAGGGCTGGCATTGAGACTGGTGTTCATAGACAACCCACGCAACCCATGGCATCAATGTGCTTGAAGATGAATTGTGTAGCCTCCAAAAAATTCATTAGCATTCTCTTTCCTTGGAGGTCTATTGCAAAATTAAATCAAAGGAAACAAAGCATTTTCTTTGTCTAGAGATGCTTTAGATCAATCCAAAAAGAAACTTTGAATAAATAACAGAATAATAAGAATAAGTGAATCCAACAAATTATTTTTACTCCCATACTGATTCTCTTTCTTACCTTTTCTTCTTGATCACTGTCACTGTCACACTGAAACACAAAAAGGAAAAAAAGAACAGGTAAGAGAAACTTGCTATAGCAAAAAAGGGAAAGATTTCTATGAACAAGATGGCTGAAACATTCATAAACCCTGTGGCATCAAACCCGGTACGTTCAGGAAAAAGGTACGGGAGGGCACGTCCCCCCCCACTGTTGCGGAAGACAATACATTTGTATTTTTGACTTACGAAAAAATTGCACTGAAAAGAACAAAAGCCATTTGCAATGCCCTCCGTTAGATGAATTCACATGGACACGAGCTGATGGTGTATGAGCACACCCCAGTTTTGGAGTCTAACAAAATATTAGAGGGCTGTTCTGTTTTCTTTCGATAGATGCTATTTCTCCTACTGCCTGCCCATACATGGGCTTCAAGGGCTTCTCCGACAGGAGGGTATGGAAATGGCTTCCGTTTGCCTGTCCCAGAAGAGCCGCAGTCGCAAGGACACCATCTTTCTCCAGGCCTCCTTGGAGGTGTCACCCGATGTCTGTGCCTACTGCTGCTGAAGTGAAGAATTCAGCGATCACAGCAGAAGCAAGAACGTGCCCAATTAACTGACTGATTGAGGTTCTCTATAAATCAAGAGTAGCCCGGGTATCATAGCAAACACGATACTGTAAAATGCTGAACAGTAATGCCAGTGGGTCTTGCTATTTATCAAGTGCCATTGCTCAGATTTTTTAATAACTTTTACTATTGTAGAAATACAACAGGACTAGGTGAATCAAGTTTCAGTACAGATAAGCATCAGAAACCCCAAACACCTTTGCTAGAAGTACAAAAGCTGTGCTGGAAATAGGACTGTAAGGCCGTGCAACGGACTCACACCGGGCTGCTTCCTTCTTAGGCAGGGCTTTGATTAATCCCAGCTAATTCTGGGTAACTATGGAGCGGTCACATCGGCTACCTCCACAGCAGAAGAATGAGGGAAACATCTCCTTCCAGCTTGTTTTTAAACTCCAGTTTTAGATTCTAGAGGACCGAATGGGCTGTATCAGTCAAGGATGAGCTCGTACCTCTGCAGATGTAATGGCAGATGTTTTGGAGGAAGGCCTGCACCACCAGACTTTTCTCAGTCAAGGCCTAGCTGCTTGCGTTACGTCATTATGGCCGTCAGTTAAGCCCCTTCTGCGTTTGTACTCTGTTTAAGGCGTCTTTGAGTATTTTCATAAGACAACCAAACTGCGCTGAAATTAGTTATACTTTGTGAATTCTAAAGGTTAACTACACAGTGGAATGTGAACAGGCATAGCCAAGTACACCCACAAAGGTATGTATTTCATTTGCACAAATCAAGTCATCTTCTATGTTCTTTAATTATAACTTTGCTGTTTTACTGGCTTTTTCCTCGTCTTCATTGATGAGGGGTGAAAAGATGCCTTCCCCACACCAATGAGCTACATACTGACAAATAAAAGCTAAGAGCTATTTCTAGGTATCTTTCAAATAATTTAAAATGAAGCAAAAATTAGATAAAACTACAAGCTGCTTTCAGATAATTCCAAACAGAAATGAAAGTGAAATTTACTTAATAACTGAAAGGATTTATACAGCACTAATTGCACCTAAATACTCTGGTAACAAACAAATGGGATGGAACATGAAGATATGACACAGTTTTAGCTTGAAATTTGAAACCCTCATATGCCGATCACGTTAATGAAGAGAGTGTATTTCACTGACAAAAAAGAAAAATGCACATTTCTAGAACAGTATGGTATTTCTATAAAGTACTTATGCCCTTACCCTGTAAATATTACGCATTTTGACTTCAGCGTGACTACAGGTATGAGATTTTGGTATGAGGCACGTACGTTTGCAAAGTAAGGCTCTACATTTACAAAAAAACCCCACGAAAATCACAAAGAATTCCCGTTTACTATCTCTATTTTACAGTTGTGGGAAAAAATCAGCTTTTGAATTACAGCACTTTCTTCCACTGCTTGCCTACAGCCAGGAGGGCCCAGTGGGTCTGGGAGCCCTGCACTGTGTGCTCTATACGTTAGGATGCCTTATAATGTATGACACACCTTATGTTTTAGAAGAGGGAGCTCAGAACCAATCACTCCATTTGTTTGTGTCCCCTGCCTGCCCTCCAGACAAACTCGGCTACGAGCCCTGATTGCAATCCCTGAAGCCAAAAGGAGAAAGGAAGGGGGTAAGAGGTGGGTATCTAAGCGGGCAGCACTGGTTCCCTTTTAGCAGGGGGGTCAGAGGGTTCTAACATGCCATCCGGTCCCGCTGCTGGGCACCCGCGTCCTCTGACCCAGCCCTGCTCACTGCGCTTTGCAGCCTCTCCCTCCTCCACCCTTTTTTGTCTCGTTTAAGGAATCTCTCCTCTGCTGCGGATTAAGTTTTTCCCCGACTCACAAGCTTGGAAAGAGCTCAGGGTTTTGTGTTTTCTGCAGTGTGGAGGTACTTGGGGAGAAGAGGACTTGCCAGCACTGACATCTGAATTTGCCAGCAAAACAGTTACCCGCATCCGAGTGGATCTGCAGAGAAAGTGCACAGAGCGATGTCGGTGGGAAGTTATTTCCATCAAAGTGTTAAGCCTCCTGCTTTCTGACAGTCCAGTTCTAATTTCAAGGTCTGCTTAATTCCACATCAAATAATTACTGCTATACCCAGAAGCACCTTGTCTCCAGAGTTAAGCATATGGCGAAGGACTGAGACCTACTGGTGTCCATTATGGAAGCAGCACGGATGCCAAGCCGATTAAAAATGCTCAGGCTCCCTTCACAACATGCCCAGTGACTGACAGCTTCGCGATTTGGCCAGTCACCGTGGCTGCCAAAAAAGCCTCTGCTGCACGGAGGCCCACATGGCACTCTGAGAAAACAGTTCCATTCCTGGTATTAAATTCCCATACTGACCCGAGGACTTTGCTGTGAGCTCAGCAGGAGCGCACCATCCAATTTACAGCTCCATCCTCCAGAGCCCTCAGTGCCAGCCTCTGGCAGAGACGAATGATGGTCAAACCCCTCCAGCTCATAAATTATGCAAAAGCAATAAATGCACTCAGCAAACAGCTCCTAACGTTTGCCTAGCCTGGCTCCAGATACACTTTGTAAAATGCCAGGAGTCCCGCACACACAAGGCATCTATTTCACTCATAAAGAGGTTTTGTTGGTGGGGCGCGAGGGAAGGAGACCCACCGTCCAGCAGTGCCGTCCTGTTCCAATCGCAGAATTTTATGGACAAGTTGTATGAAAGAAAAAGAGGATGGAAAGGAGGAAAGAGCTTTACGCGCTGCACTGGGGTTACATTTACATGCAGTATCTATACGTCGGTGTTTGCGTGTGGGCACACACATTGCACGTGCATGTTTTGCACAGCCCCGTTAAGCTGAATTTTCCGTGAGAATTAAATACGTGGATTTCCTCTGGGTCATGGAAAGCATCAGACAATTTATGCCCAGGGGTAACTCCAAAACGACTTGCAGAAGAAAGAAGAGGTTTGCTGCTGAGGCTGGAAACTGAATTGGAGCAACTGTATGTTCTTCCCATGGCTGAGACTACTTTGCCGTTTAGGCACTCCGGGCATCGCACTTGCACGCACAATCCCAGTGGCCCTTGCTCTGACGCGCTCATTTACATTTTTGGATGCATTTTCTTCCCGGAGTTGCTAAAGCACAAGGTGTTTCCATCTTCTGCAGGCTTAGTGCTCACCACTTCTGGAGAACAGGTTTTGGAAACCAAAGCCGACAACCGTGAAGTTGATTATACGGAATTACTGGTCAATTTGAAGACTTGAGTCTGCACTGCTTGCTCGATTCCTCTAGCAGTTCTCTACCTCCCAGGGCCATAGAAAAAGTAAAATGATTTAAGTGCTTTGTGGTTCTCAGAGCATCAGACTGTTCTGGAACTGAAGTGATGCAAATGCTTTGTACTGGCCTTCTGCTTTGGGCTGAGTTTCAGTATTTTGTGCCTATTACAAAAAGATAATTTTTCAGTGTTCTCCCATGTCTTCTTTCAGGAAACCATGGTGCTGTGCACAGGCTGCATCGCAATATTCTGCAAATAACCGGGGATCCAAAATACCATTCAGAGATAGCATGACCTGATTTTTGGATAACTGCCACTAGCTTCACTGGAAGCTGCGAGTGATAATGTGACAAATCAGGACAAGGAGGCTGCAGCCACATTTTACACCTGAACAAACAGAGGCTTCTTCCTCTGATTCTCAGGCTCAAGGCACTTGCTATCTCCACACTGAACACAAGTCGTGACTGATTACAGTCACCCAGGGCCAGGCTTGAGAAAAGCCCAGAGCCAAATTTCCGAAAGCTGGCCTACATTATCAAAAACCCACCCAGCCAACCAGCCCTCAGCTCTCGGTTAGGCTCTGAAATGAAAGCCAGATTAGCAAAACTGCTGAGCACCCACAGCTCCCACGTACGGCCAAGTTTTCAAATGAGCATGGCACAAAATGCCGTGAGATCTTTTCAAGCCACAGCCTGGCGGCCCCCTCACAGGAAGGATTCTTCGAAATGGATATTTTATGCTTTTGAAAGTCTGGGCAGAAGGGATCCTTAACAGTTTTCCCAAAGGACCTCCAGCACAACAAACCAAATCCAAAGCAAGGGATGTAGAAAGCTTGCTCAAAACTAGCTCCACAGATAAAATTCTTAGAGGAAATATGGAAATGGTAAGGTTGTTCCTAATTTCTGTATAATCTGAGGCAATATCGAGACCAGATTGACAATGACCTGCTCAAAGCGGCCGTAGTTTTCACCTAAACTGTTCAAACACCGTGTGCAGGCTACCAGCCACCACGTCACTTGACACACATGTGCCAAGTGTTCAAGCGTCCCTCTGCAATATCTCTGCAACTTCATGCTCAAAAAGTGCTAATCAGAATCAGTAACCCACAAACTTGCATTTCCATACTTGTGCTGTAGCAAAAACCCAGTTATTCCTAAAACCAGCCCCAGGTGAGGAGGGGACATACAACCTCGTAAGATCTTTGTACCAACAAAAGAGAAAGCTCTGCTTTCTGCCCCAGCTTAAACCTTCTACGTTACTGCTATCAGTCTGGGCTGTGAAAGTCTAAGCTGCATTCCCTGCGATATGGAGTACGCGCACACGTAACTGCAGTGGGAAGTGGAAAAAGAACCTTCCAATTCCCATTTCAGGTTTAATTGCTGCTCTGTTTTGTAGAAGAAAAGGAAAACTGAGGATTGGGCTAAAGATGAGTTGTACCTCCCAAATCCCCTGCCCCAGCTGGAGAGAGCACAAGTTAAAATGCGCAGCACGTCTCCCACAGCACCCGCAGAATGAGACTGATCCCAATGCCACATTTCAAAAATCAGACACCCCATGAGGTTACAGCTATAATTTGAGCCCATTTTAATAGCTTGAGAGAGCCTGGGCCAAATCAAGCTGAGTAAAGGTCTGTGCCACCTCAACGGCTCATTCAGGCTGAAGCAACACTATGGATTTCTATGTACCTTGCTGATTGAACACATTCTTGTGCAAAAAGTGGCAATCATTGAATATATCACGTACAATGACATTGAGGAGGGCATTGTTCTCTATTCTGCTCAATGGACTTTGCTGGAACAGCTATTTCGTATCTTGGATCCATTTATCATTGCCACCAAAGGAGTCAGTGCTGCTGAAACGCCAGCGCTGAACAAAGTGATTCTACTCATCTGTCTGCTGAAAAGAAATCTGAAGAAAATGAGGGAAAACCCAGACCTCAGCCATGTTCACACTGACATTTACAATATTCTTGTCCATCTATCCGCCAATGACAAACTGACAGCCCTGGAAAGGGCAAAGATGATATTTTAGCTATACAATTAGACCTTTGCTTCCAAGAAAAAAGGAGGAAAAAACATCTCCTAGATGAAAGGAGACACAGACAGGGAATAAATGGGCAATTTTCTAATTGATGAAATGGAGACAGGCAGAGTCACAAAGAAACTAAGAGCAAGAATTTCACTTTTTCCTTTCCCATCTCTGACTTTGCTTGCAAGTAGCATTCACCATGGAGCTCCTTGCCAAGGAATCTTATATATAGCATCTCGCAAATTGGTTAACATCACAGTCTGCTTAGCAATTCTTCACCATTATCCACAGTGACTCACTGTCAGGAATGACTCTGAAACAGGGATGGTCTGAGAAGTTTAGGGTCTGCTTTCTCAAAAGCTAAAATTATGGATTATTCACAGAAAAGTCCCATTTTACACAAATTACCTTAGTCTGGACAAAAGATTGCAATGTTGACCTCTAATCTGAATTCCATTTTATCCAAACTGCTTCACTTCAGATGAAATGTATCAGCCTTGGACATTTAAAGTTATCTTGGACCTTACAGGAAAAATATTCAAAACTTAGAACCACTTCCAGCTATAACTCCTTTTAATTCCTCGCACCCAAGAATTCTGTAACTGTTTTATATAGCAAAATGACACAATAAGTGGCTCTTTCTAGCTCTACCATCAACAAAAAACCCAGTTTGATAAGCAGGAATTATATTTTGAGTATTAAAATGAGAACATCAGATTGCATTACTGTCCCTGATAAAGATGATCCACCTTCTATTTATATAGGATGTGTATATATCCTTTGCTACTGGCGGGTGGTATACATACAACTGGTAGAGCGAAGTGAGCTTATTTGTAAAGCAAAGGGGGATTTTGCTCCAGAAAGACTAAGCATGAGTCCTGTTATTGAGGTCTGATTCTGTTGTGTCAATCCCTGTATTCCCAGAAGTATCGCTTGAAGGGGAAGGCTAGTCGCTGTGTGTGAAGGGGAGAGACTGGGCGGCAGCAGGGCCCTCCGGAGCCCAAAGCCTGCCTGAGGGCTGCCAGGGACAGAGGGCCCCATTTCACCCGAGGGAAACACGCCACGGACCTCCTCAGGCACCTCCAGGCACAGCCCCAGGAAGGACAAAGAGAAACCAGCCCCATAAGAAACACATTCTCCTTCCCTCCCTGAAAATTGCACTGAGACTGGTGGTAAGCTACTGCAGTTCTTGGAAAAGTAAAACTTCTTTCCCCCCGTTATCACTCCCAACGGCTTCCTTATGGTGTCATTGCTCAATGATCCCACAAGTGCTTAAGGCCCAATCCAGCCATCCCCAAAGAACAGGACGATGCTCCCACCGATGTCAGCGGAAGATTAAATGGGCTTTCCAGATGTACCATTAGAAAGCTAACGATGCCACGAGTTACTCAGCTCAGCATCTTCAGAAAGTGTGTGCTCCAAGTCAGGCATCCAAATTCCACTAGACTGACTAGCACCAAGCAGCTGTTGGCCACATACACAACCGAATCTTAATTTTAGGAATCTCATTCTCTTTTGCAATAGAAGGATGAACTCCCCGCCTCAGTTCCTCAATACGAAAAAATGACTGCAGAGGCCTTGGCTTCTGGGACTCGGAAGGTACGTTTGCTGCCTCCTTACCTGCCTTTCTGGCTGCAGACAATTTGCAGAGTGTAACGTCATTTTTAGCATCCTCTCAACCGATGATGACTATTTGCAGTGTGTAATGTCATTTTTAGCATCCTCTCAACTGATGAGTACTTTGTCAGGGTTTGAAAAACAAATAACAGTAAACAATAATAAAAATGTGCATTTATACTGGTGGACTAAGTCAATAGCAAAGACTTAGACTAATCAGTTTTTAATGAAGTCAGTGACTAGTAGTGCGTTAGCCAGGGTATCTGTATAAGAAAAGATTCCTATTTTTCATAACTCCTGCTCTTAGCTCAAGAGTTCAGTTTGGAATTTGAGTCTTCCAGGTACTTACAGGCTAATGAAATCAAAATATCCTGATGGACAAGAAGCAAAGCATGTTACGGGTTAAAATAATACAAGAATCTATTTTTTCCACTGTGTTGTGATCCATAAAAATCACCCTGAGCCTTTCCTCTTTCTTCTCTGCCTGTGAAGCCAATTGCTTTGATTGCAGTGATATGAGCTTGCTGAAATGACTTGCCCTTGCTTGTGAAGCAAATGGAACATGCTAATAGAACTTATCGCATTACCCGATGCAAAAGTGCCATAGCTCATTACTTTAAGATAAAAGGATATCATTGCAGACGGGAAGCAGAATTGACTTTCTGAGGCCCGACTTGATGATGATTTAATCAACTGCTCTCTTTCACTTCTCATCTCTGCGCCTGTCGGTTTCACAGGTGCTGTTAAATGAGACACTCAGAAAGTGAGCAGAGGGAAAGAAATTGCTGTCATTACTTTTCAAGAAAGGAGGTATGCAAATTTTCGACAGAAAGATTGCGTTCATAATGGGCCTGGTAAAATACAAGGATCACGCTTGACAGGTGAGGGCAAGTCATTTGTACGTCCTTAAAGTGAAGCAACCATCCTCATTTAGAAATTGTGCTCGATAAGAGAAGCTACAAATGAAAACCATGCCATGGCTGAGAAGCAGCAAGCAAACCTTTGAAGGCTTTGCTGTTGCAGATCTGCCTTCAGCAGGTGCCTGGCGTGCCTTCACACATGTCCATTCCTCACTGCCAGATGGCCAAATTTTGACCTCAGTATCTCACAGAGATCTCTTCTTAAATGTTTTTTTTACTGTCAGCTTTATATTCACAGACTGGGGTCTGAGAGTTTCTTCCTTTCTTCATTGCTGCCAGAAATAGAAATTATGAGACAAAAAACCTAAGCGAGGGTTGAGTTAACTTTGAAAACAGAATCGATAGGTTGGAGGCAACAACTTGTTTTCTTCTGCATGTAACTGAGTATTACAGATCTCGGAAGGTCCAGAGCTTATGGTTCATGCAGCCCAGTAAAAAGTGAAAAGAATAATCCACAAAAAAGGTTGTGGCAGGAAGCAAAGAGGATAAAAGGATGCTTCTCCAGGGCCCAAAAAGAGCCTGGGATCCTGTGTGACTGCAACGTGAGAGGAAAGGGCTCAAAGGGAGTAACTGAGCATTCTGTAGACCTGATGGAAAAGTTCTGACGTTCCAAAATTAGAAGTTAAAAAAGCACAATAAATTAGACGATGAATTATGTACAGGCTGAAAACACTCTATAGATCTCGGATGGCTATTGAGCTGTTGGGATCATTTCAAATGGGGAAATGAGAACTACGAAGCTTTTATTGGTGTCAATCAGGTTTTCAATCAGAGATTGATAGTCAGCCACAGCAAACAGGTTCCTCGGGGACTCCACTGTATGCAATGGATACTGTAGTTTGTCATACAAATGTTGACATTTTGTCTTAGATGACGGTGTAGGACTTAAATAGAATTAATATCATGAATATTTAGAATTAAACAAGAAACAGCTAGGAAATACTGCCACAAAGGAAGCTTGATACAATAGAAAAAGATTTAAATAAGAACAGCCACTGTATTAATTCCACAGCTAGAATATTTTAAATTCTTAACATGCACCTGTCTCAAGATACACAGTTCATTTGGCTCAAACGCTCCTATGTTTGTTCATGAAATGCAACTACCTTATTGACCTTTTCCCTACGCGTCAGGTTCTTAACCCTCCGTATCCACCTAACTGGTAGTGATCCAGCAATACTCTTCCAGTCTGACTCACCTCTCACCAACAATACTTCATTGTAGCTTGAAAAGCAACATGATGGAGGAAAGATAGCTTTGGGCTAGGACTCAGAAGATCCACCTCTGTCACTCGCTATCACTATCACCTTGGGCAAGTTACTCAGTCTCTTCTGTCAACCCTCTGCTTTTCATCTGTTTGGGCTATGAAATGGTACGCTCCTTAGGATTTGGTTACTTTTCACTGTATGTTTCTAAAGTGTGCAGGATAAAAGGCTATTTTTCTTAGAGAATTTTTGTCTTAGTAAATAGAAGAAATAAAGAAGAAGGGAAAAGCTTTAAGACTTGGATCAGGCCCTAGACACATCCTGCGTATTTTCAATATAGATCTCATCTCCCACCAACTACACGGTGTGACCTATAGCAAATTATATCATTTCAACAGAAAATTATTTTTATTTTAAATTACAGAAATGCACACGAAGCAGCAATACGCTCTTGATAACATTGCACATGGGTTGTTCTCTTTTACGGGCTACAGCAGCAACTCTGAGCACAAAATGGCTACTCAAAGACACATGAAGAGAAATTCAACTGATCTGTAAGGTAAAATAGTTGTAGAAATAGTATCTGAAACAAAAAATAAAGAATAAAAAGCCATCTCTTCTCTTCTTTCCCAAACAACAAGAACTCTTTAGCTTTTGAGTTCTGTACCTTTACATTAGGCTAAGCAATTTAAACTAAATTGTATAAATAATAATAATAATAATA